>PVIJ01009309.1:0-67664 GCA_004024925.1 Scalopus aquaticus
CTGCGTATGGGAAAAGGCCCATGTCTGCTTGTGTGTGAAGAGGTGGTCCAGGCAGAAGGTGTCAGCTCAATGTATGGGAAAAGGCTGTGTCTGCTTGTGTGTATGGAGGTGGTCCAGGCAGAAGGAGTCAGCTCTGCGTATAGGAAAGGCCCATGTCTGCTTGTGTGTGCAGAGGTGGTCCAGGCAGAAGGAGTCAGATCTATGTGAGGACCCGGAGAGTTTGGCGGATGAGGCCATCACATCCCACGCCAGAGAGAAAGGAAGAGGAGAGAGATAGCCTGAGGGTCAAGGTTCTCACCCAAGGCCGAGACAGACACCCCAGCAGTACCACCTCCCCCCGGTTCACCTCTGGGTGGTGAGGAGAGAGATCACCCTTGTGGTTCAGAAAGTTGGTGGCTTAACTACAAAGCAGAAAGGGGTGGGGGCATCTCAGCGGGGCCGGGTCTCAATGCTGCGGAAGAGAAAGTTCCCATCCCGTCCCCAGAAATCACAGAGACGACAGTCAGTCAGTCAGTCTGCTGCCACAGCTGCTTTTGTTTCTCCCCAGGCTCTTTCCCTCTTTGCAGTTTGGTTTGGATGCTTTCGACTGCAGCCAGAAGTGAAGGAAGAAGAGAATGGGGCAGAGGACATATTCAAAGAGAAAATAAGGGCCTCCCTGGTGGCGCAAGGGGTTAAGTCTCAGCACTATGAAGCTATCGCAGCCACTACAACACGAGGTCGATCCCTGGCCAGGCAGCTTCCCACAGGGCGCAGCAGACCCCTCCTGTCTCCCCGCTGCCCCCTCAGCAGTGAATTTCAGTGGATCCGCCTCTTCTGCTCCCCACTCTGTCTCTGGGGAGTCCTCTCACCCCAGCTCATCTACACAAAGTAAATAAATAAATCGGTTTTTAAAAAGACGTGGTCTGTATACACAATGGAATAGTATGCAGCTATGAAAAAGATGAACTCAGGGGCCTCCATGGCTTCTGCTCCCCACTCTGTCTCTGGGGAGTCCTAACACCCCTGACACTGGTGGCCTGCACCCCAGCTTGTATGCAAAAATAAATAAATCTAAAAAAAAAACCAAAGCAAAAATGAGCAGGAACTTTGGAAGCTGGGCCAAGTGAGGATGGCATCCAGCAGGAGAGACACAAAGAAGGTAGCGCCTCCCAGCCACACAGGGAGGCTGTGGGATTTACAAAGTGTAATCTCAAGAGCTCTAGAAGACAGAAGGATGTGTTGCCGACAGGCTAAGGGCAGGAGGAGCTACTGCTGTCACTGGCAGGGAGAGAGCAGGCCGGGAGGCGGTGCAAAGACATCTTTGATGTATTGGAAGAACAGCATCAACGCAGAATCCTATACCCGCCGAAAATACCCTTTGAAAAGGAAAGACATTTCTGGGTCAATGAAGGCTGAGGTGTTTATTCCCAGGAGCCCTTTATGGCAAGTCCACAAACATGCTAAAGAAATACAGGAATCAAAAGGTCCTGGAGGTGAAGGAAAAGGACTGTGGTGTTAAATCCCTTTTTTGAAGGTAGCTGTATGTCTACGTTTCCTTTAACAAGCAGCGACTGTTTAAAGCAAAAGTTACAGGGATGTTTGGTTAGGTTTGTGGTCCGTGTAGTAAAGATAATGGAATGAGCAGGGCAAGGGGGGAAACTCAATGATTCTGCTGTAGGGTTTACGGGGTTTGTGGACATGCTCGAAGGTTTGTGACTTGTGAAGGCAGCCTGGGACCAGTGCAGGTCACAGTGGGTCCTTTCGAGCAAGTGGACTCTCTGAGAAGATGGGAGTGTCCTTCTGTGTTGCCTGGGGCAGCGGTCATCATCGCGGTGTGGAGAGAGGTCACCTCAAATGTACCCTGTGTGGCCGAGGAACTGGGTTTTTCACTTGATTTAATTTTGATGCATTTCAGTAGTTACAGGTGCTCAGTGGATACTGTCCACACAGGACAGCTCCAGGATCGTGGGTGGGATGGACAACCACCTTATGTGGGAGGTCGGACAGTAAGTGGGTTAGGTTTTGTAGATGAAGGGGCAAAATGGAGACTATGATGATGTTACATGTGTACCTATCTCGCAAATGACAATAATTTAAAAATGTGAAAACTGCTCTCAGTCAGTGGATGGTGCAAAAACAAACGGTGGTGAAATTCCTGCTACAGAGAAATCACAACAAATGAACTAGAGGAAATAGATAGTCAGTGGAATACTATATAGCTGTGAAAAAGATGAAACCGTGGCATTTAGGGTGAAATGGATGGACCTTGAGGTGATTTTGTTGGGTGAAATCAGCCAAAAAGTGAAAGACAGGTTTCAGATGGTTTCACTCATCTGTGGGATACAAATATCAAAAGAACAGATTACAGACAAACAATAGAAGAAATAGAAATGTGTACTCAGCGAAAAGAAGATCATGGTTACCAGAGGGAATAAGATAAAGGATGGAGAGTATAGGGGAGGGAGGCAGATGGAGTCCAGGCATAGGTGGTTCGGTGGAGGGGGGAAGAAAAGAAAAAGAAACGTCACATGCACACAAACTATATACCTAAATAATCAAGTGAGCAGATAATCCAAGCTCCAATTAATCCAAAGAAGACAGAAGACAGAGAAGAAAACACCTGCCATCCAAAGGACTTGTTCGAGAACGTCCCCAGCGGCTTTCTTGACGAGAAAGCAAAACAGAAATGACCCAAGAGTCTGTGAAGAGGAGATGGATAAACAGATTGCAAGGGAGTCCCGCAATGGGTAGTAATCAGCCCAAAAGCTGGAGGAAATCGAGCTCTTGACCATTCTTCACAAACTGGATCGACCTATGAAGACCAATCCAAGTCACACTGGGGAGAAGCCAACAAGACTTCTCCACCTTCTTGCCCAAGGAGGGCACCTTTGCTTTCTTCCCCCCTATTTCTGTACTTGTATTTTTCTACAAGAAATATAGACCCTTTAAAATAAATATTTTCCAATAAGTACGGTGTCTTGCTGGAGGCATCTTTGCATCTGTTTCCCTGAGTCTCTATTTGCTGGCGTATAAAATAAGAGGGATTTTCATAAAACATTCTTTTTGCGATGCTTATTCTAGAATTGTCCTCTGAACCGACTCAGAACGAAATGAAAGATTTCACTCCATTTCTATGACCTCGATTCCAATTTGGACAAATGTGGGAGCAACTAGATAGTGAAAATTCTGGATGCGGATCAAAATCGTCTCCTACCATACCATGATTTGTTAGATTACCCAATACTTCTGCAAATCACCTTCATCGGAATGCATTTTCTTGATCGTTCACTAAAGCTTTCCATCTTTCAGTGGCATGCTGGAAAATTGTTATATTCTGCATTACCCAGGACAATAAAGGTCACAGAAAGAAAACTCTCGATACTCCCGCTCACCAGAAACCAAAACAGCATGTTGATAGCTCTGTCTGACCTACTTTAGTGCAGGAGTTATGATGGACTGGATTCCTGGAGTGTAGACCTTTCAAGGATGGCAAACGGTCTCCCCGTCCAGCAGGACTGACCCCCTCCCATCAGGCTGGACCCCCTCTCGTCTATACTCAAGCGAGGATAGTGTGGGGTGGCTGAGTGTGGGGTGGCTGCCCGATGCAGGGGGAATCTAGCTTTGTGTTTCTATTTCTATTTCTATTTGTGTTTTCTATTTCATAGACTAATAGAACGATCTCCATTAATAACACTGGTCGACAAATTTTTACAAAAGTCATGTTACTGAAATAAAATTAGTCATTTCCTATCCATTTGTATGTGCTCCACACGAATATGACAGTCAAATTCTAATTTTGGCTCTAGTTTTTTTTGTAATCTGCAATGAATGGATGTTTACATCACGAAATGCATGCTAATAGTAATAGGCCTACGGTTAATACCTGCAAAAAATCAAGTCATAGACGACTTCTTAGATATCTTCTCTTGTCTCTTGTACAGCTGTTCAGGAGCATCTCTGGGGAGTGTCCAGCAGTGGTCAGCCAGCATTGCAGTGGACCATTTTCCCTGGTATCTTTGTTCCATGGATGCGATCTCTTGATGAAAACGTTCGCCATGTTCATCACTGACCACACCACAGTTTTCAGGGAAGAAATCCAGATGGGAATGAAGGAAGTGGATCTTTAGAGACATATTGCAGCCAAGTTTCTGAGACTGCATCAGCGTGTCTTCTACTAGTTCCTTGTAGTTTTCTGCCCTAACATTCCCAAGAAAGTTGTAGACACAGGCGAAAAGCATTCCATGCTTGTTTTGCATCCCCCTGCAGCAAGTTGTTGAACCGGTCATCTCAATGCAGACGGAGTGTTTGGGGAGACTATTCTCGACTTCTTTGGCTTCGTTATTCCCAGCAGGGTAAGAGGCTTCTTTATCTCCCCATCTTTGCCAGCATTTGCTGTTGCCATTTTTTAAAAATATGTCTCATTCTCACGCAGGAGGAAAAAGAAAAATATGGGATGGTCTCACATATAGGAGGAATCTGGGGGACCAGACAAAGGGTGGAGGAAAGACAAAGCTGGCAGGCTGCCCGCAGATCTGAGGCACCCCACAGGGGAGGGGGCGGGAGAGGGGACCCCAACGGGGTGGGGGGGAGAGCAATAGGGACAGTGGTGATTGTCAGGGGCGCTGTGGTGGTGGAAGAACTAGGGGACCTCAGCTGAGGGGAGTCATCAGATATTCTCAAAAACGAACAAAGATGTAGGGAAACTGAAAAAACAGAGAGGACCGTTTCTGAGGATTGCGAGGCATTGAGATCTCTTCAAGTAGAAACAGCCTTGAAATGACAGCAGCTGAGTTGGCCCCAGGCCAGCCTGGAGCACGTCCAGGCCCAGGACTTCCTTCCTCCCTGCAGATGAGGGGAGGGAGATCACGTCCAAGCAGGCCCGTCTCACTTCCGAAGTCCAGAGGAGCCTTCTCTCCAGCGTCCGCACTCTGTCTCAGCCACATGCCTCCCCCTTAACTCCAAGCCTGAGTGTCACCCGCAGCGGGGCACCTTCCAAATGTGTCCCTTTGTATTTGGGTAGAGTCTAAATATTCTTAATGTCTAGATGTGATGGGGGGTCCCCAGGAAAAGGGGTTTCCAGATTCCCTGCCCCGCCCGAGGGAGAGTGGAGCTGAGCAGGAGAGATGAGAAGCTGGAGAAGAAGAAGAGAGAGGAGATGGGAAGGAGGCAGAGGATGGAGCCAGAGGCGGCCCGAGGAGCAGAGACACGTGCAGAAGCTGCCCCGGCCGGGACGGGCTGAGACAGACGTGGGGAGAGACCGCGGGGAGGGGCAGTGGCGACGCCGAGCTGGATTTTGATTTTGCTCTTTTCCCCCCAGACTTGTCTGGCTGTTTCTGACCCTTTTCTCTGGGTCCCCCGGAAGGGGCTTTAGACTTGGGGCAGCTTTTGGGACTTGCCTTGGGCCAATCCCATTTGGGTGGACTTTTGCCCACGAGGGGACGGGTAACTCGGGGTGCTTCGTTTAGAAACTATATTCTCTGTCTGTTCTGCATTATACACTAATTGTATTAAAGTTTCTTTTCCACTAAAGATCTATATGTTTTGTCCTGATGTGCGGATGGCAGAACCTATTTAGAGCGGGCAGGTTTGGGGTTCTGGGGGCCCCTCTCCCTGCCCTGTTACACTTCCAGAATGGCTTAACACTTTGTGTGCCGGCGCCCTTTCAATTTCCCAGCCCTTGGGGCCATTGTCTGTGCCACCACAGGAATGGTAGAAGCATTCAAGAAAACACACACAGCTCCTGAACTACTGGATATTAAAAAACTGTAATATCTCTCCTAAAACACCTGACACTTTCACCCAAACAATGGGGACGGGTAACTCGGGGTGCCTGATTTAAAACTATATTGTCTTGCCTAATTGTATTAAAGTTCCTTTCCACTAAAGGTCTATATGTTTTGTCTGGATGCGGCGGCTGGCAGAACCTATTTAGAGCGGGCAGGTTTGGGGGTTCTGGGGTGCCCTCTCCCTGGCCTTAACATAGAGAGCTGCCGTTTGGTGGCGCCTGCCCCCAAGTCTGTCCCCCAAATAGGAAACTGTCTTCGCAAAATGTCGCTGCACACACGGGACGGTTAGAGATGGAGTCAGCTTCTGAGGCTTTTCAGGAGTTGGGGCGCGTCTGTGGTGTGCTTGTCCGAGCTGACAACTTCTCTTATGGGGTACGCCCTGCCCGTGAGTCAGAGCAGAAGCTGATGCCTCTTCAGGGGCGTGTCCACCACCTAGGTCCAGCTGTTAACCGCCCTCAGGGCAGTCTGCGCAGAGAAGCTTCTGCAAATTTCCCAGCACAAGCGAGTCATCTTGAGTTCAAGGACGACTCTGCAGCTGGGTTTGAGCTCCTCAGCCTGAAGAGCCTCGGTGGGATCGAGGACGTCCTCTCACCGGCCTCTCGTCCTGCTCTACACCCTGTTCCATAAGCCCCGTGTGGCCACAGGGGGCGCAGAGCCTCCCAGGGAGGCGGAAGAGCAAAGCACAACTTAGCACAAGGGCATGCAGTGGCACTGGGCAGGCCGGACGCTGTGTCCACGCGCCTGCGTTGCCAGAGCGAAGCACTGGCCAGCGGGGCAGCAACAGCTGACGTTTATTTCTCGGCCCCAAGGCTGGACACGCCGCCCAGTGTGGGCAGGGCTGCTGGCCGCGGCACCCTCGCTCTTGGACGGGCAGCGGCTGTTTGTCTGCCTGCCCCTCTGTGTGCGTCTGTCCCCGCCTCCTGTTCTGGCAGGGACCCCAGCCCCTGACTCTTCACGGGCCCCCCTGCAAACACAGGCCCACCCGGAGGACGTCGGGGCAGGATCCAGCCTGGGAGCTTGGGCCAGGCCAAGCCGCAGGGCAAGTGAGGGTTAACTAGGCAGCTTCGGGGACAGCCAGGCGGGCACTTGGAGACGGAGATAAGGGCAGTAAATTCTGCCCACCAGTCATACTTCAAAGACGAGGTCAGAGGCCCAGGGAAGCTAATGGGGACAGATAATTTCAAGGCTAAAATTTCATCGGGAGAGTCAATGTTGACAGACCTTAGAAGAAAAACTCTAAGATAGGAGATGGGAAGATGGGCACCTCTGCCCAGAGGAGGATACAGCCTCTAGGAGAAAGAGCCCATCACAAAATAGAAAAATGAGCTCATAGCATAGAGAAAAAAGGTTTAAATACCCCCAGACACAGGCCTATAGAGGCATCTTCTCCCCTCCTTGGCAACTTTGCCTTGGAGTCTTTGCTTCTGTTCCTTTCCTTTCCAAATAAACTGTTTCCTTTATTGAATAAAAGTTTGCTTCTCTCTGCTGACTTATCTAAAAGTCTGCAAATTCCTTTTTGCGGCTTCGCGGGACAAGAATATGTGGCGGTTCAAGGGTTAACAGTGCAAACCGGCTTCAGTCTGTCTCCTGATTTTCCCTCCGCACTCTGCGACAGCGTGATTGCAGTCCTGATAGGTGACCTTGGCCAAGGCTGGATCTTCTGATTCATAGCTGCTTCGGGGAATAATGGATGGAATCCCTGTAAGGGTGTGGAGGGGACCTCTGCCCTCTGCCTGTTCTGGGGTGTTGAATCGGGCAGATGTGTGTGTCTTTGAGTGCTGGACAGAACGCAGAAGATCGGGGCGAGCTCAGCACGTTGGACATGGGGAAATTCCTGTCCTAGAACTCAGGTCTCGGGTCAATACGGTAAAAGCTGAAATAAATACAACCGCATCCTGGAGAGCAACTGTTGCTGCGAGGAAAGATCTGAGGAAAGCAGATCCGCCTTGCGCCCGGCGCTCTGCGTTTCCAGGGCGAGAGCTGCGACGAGAGACGCTTAGCTCCTCCGTCGGCAAGTTCAAAATTGAGATTGGGGCTCTGTCATTTCCAACAGGATGAGGTGGACGAGGACACTTGATTGGAAAATGAGCTAAATAGAGCCTTATATAGCCTCTGACCCCCAGAGCGGTGCAGAGGCCATCGGCTGCCCACGTTTGCAACGGCTGGACGGAGAAACGCCAGTTTTAGGAAACAGAGGCTGGGGCAGCACCAGTAAAGTCTTGTCTGCTTTTTTGGAGCAGCTCCGCCCTTCACCTGGAGCACCTGTTTGTTCTTCCTTGATCCCATCTTAATCCTTAATTTGTTGGCTGGCCACTGGTTGCCGTGGAGATGATGGCCGTGTCACCAACAGGATTATGACCGCGGGGAGGCTGAGCCCCTCACCAACCAAATCCTGTTATTGTGCAAATGGCCTTCCCCTAATCAAATGTAGCTCCCAAAGCATCTTTGCTTCGGTGGGTTTTTTGCCCCCGCCCGGGTGTAGCAAATGGCATCGTCATCTGCTAAATTCAATTCTGACAGGGAATGTCCCAGAACTTCCAAAACAGAGTGTGTCGCCAAAAAAAAAAAAAAAAACACAACAAAACCCAGTATCGGAAACGTTGCTAAAATCCTCATCACAAACGTAATGATTTACTCAGATTCCATGGCGGGGCTTTTTCTCAATCAGAAGAGTAATTATAATCACGCTGAATAATTGCCAAACGAGGGGATAAAAATAAGGAATGTGTCTGAGACAGGGAAGACTCCCAATCTGGCTTCTGACCTTAAAGATGAGCCGGGAGCGGTTTCTGGGACAGCCGGAGACACTGAGCTGAAATCCCAACCCATAGAACCGAGAACGACGCCTAAATCTGCCACAGGACTCAGCCTTTAAAACAAACAGAAACGCAAGGGACCGGGATTTCCCCGAGACACGTCTCCGCTTCAGCTCCCTGGCCTGGCCCCCGCCTGGCAGTCCCCCTAATTTCTGTTCCTTTGGTCCTTCATAAACTTTGTCTTTCTCCAACAAATTGCCTCTTTCGCTTGCTCGCCTGAGCTCAGCGAAGTTCCTGCCGCGGCTTCGTGAGCCCCCTGCCCGTGGCGGGTGACGGACCGGGCTCAGCCGCCCTCAGCCTGGGGTCCACTCCTGGCTGGAGACTCGACCCGAAGACCTGCAGTGATGGAGCCGTGCCAGCTCCGTGCCCGGCGCCGACTCAACGGTAAACACACCAAGCACGCTCCAGGCAAGACTCTCTGTGACGGTGGAATCCACGGCCAAAGGCCCAAACCTGGGTTTTGTGCTGTGATTGCACTGCAAGTGGAGAGGGAGGAAGGACAAGAGGAACACAGGGCTGAACACAGACCTGCGTGTCTGTCCTGCTCAGCTTGCTGCCTGGACCCCATTCATCTTTCTTCATTAACCCTTTTCCGTCCTGAAATGATCTCTCTCAAGGTTGCAGAGAGACCTCCGCAAACACTTGGCTCGAGTGGAATGGAAACAGGCGCGGCCTCTGCAAAGAACAAGGGCCAGCTGCTGAATGAGTGGCCGCGGACTCCACGCTGGACGGAAGGGGGATTCCTCGCCAGGTGAGGGTGACGTGGTGTGGCTGACACCAGAAGGGGCTGCAGTGAAGTGGACAGAGAAGTTGGATGCAGTGCCAGGAGCATACTTTGCCAAGCGGTTCCTCAAACAACTAAAAATGCATCTTCCACACGACCCAGCAATTCCACTTCTAGGAATCTACCCAAAGGACACAAAAACATTAATGCAGAAGGACACATGCGCCCCTATGTTTACTGCAGCACTGTTTACAATGCTAAGACATGTAAACAACCCAGATGCCCCAAAATAGATGACTGGATCAGGAAGATGTGGTACATGTACACAATGGAATACTACTCAGCCATCAAAAAGGATAAACTCATGCCATTCGCAGCCAACATGGATGGAGCGAGAAGGGATCATGCTCAGCGAAATAAGCCAGAAGGAAAAAGAAAAATATCAGATGGTTTCACTTATAGGAGGAATTAGGAGAGCCAAACGAGAGATCAGGAGGAGAAAATAGCACACAAAAGAAAAACAAAAACAAAAACCAGCAGGCAACCATAAATGAGAGACATTCTACAGGGGAGGGGAAGGATTAGTGTTCAAAACACAGGAGAAAAGAGCACAAGGGACTATGGTGATGGGTCATGGGCGAATTAGTGGTGGGGAACCTACAATCATGTGAAGGATATAAATTAAAAAAAAAAAGCGGCAAATCCACCTGTCCACTCCTGCTGTCTGACAGAGCTGGGCCTGTGTGTGTGCAGAGACCCCGAGTTAGGCTGCCCCTTCTGCGGGCATCTTTGTTGAAATCTACCCTCTCGCTCCTGGAGAGTGACAACGACCCCCTTCTTTGCAAGGGAACCCCAGCTCTAGGGCAATTCTACCCGACGTGAGAACTTGGATGCAGCTAAGTTGTCTTCTGCGCTTTCTCCCAATGTCACTTTTTTCCTTAATATTTTTTATTGTTATTTGTATCTTTTACATCATTGTGTATTCCCTGTGGGTCACCCACCACCGATTCACCCATGAACCGTCACCAGAGTCCCTTGTGCTCTTTTCTACCTGTTTTGAGCCTGTGTTGAGCCATTATCCTCCCCGTCCGTCGCTGAGTGCAACCCAGATGCCCCAAAACAGATGACTGGATCAAGAAGATGTGCTACATGTATACAATGGAATACTATGCAGCCATGAAAATGATAAGCTCGCACCATTCGCAGCAACATGGATGGAGCTAGAAGGGATCGTGCTGAGCGAAATAATCCAGAAAGAAAGAGAAAAGTATCGAATGGTCTCGCTTTTAACAGGGATATGGGGGAACCAAACAATGTCACTTTTGATTGTAAAGGCTGGTTCTAAATGAGCATTTCAGGGCCGGCCTCTCCTCCCTGTGTACGTTGTTGTAACAACAGACCAGAGAAGCCGGCAAGAGACCGTTTCTCATGCAAAAAAATCAACAGAACTACAAAGAAACAAATAGGGGAAAAGCGCAGTGGGGAATGACAAGGTCCCTCCCCCCGGGAGCTGCTAGCTTCCTCGTTGCTGCTCTACCCGAATATTTCTAGTCAGCGCTCAGATTTCTTCCACTTACAAAGCTCCGGGGAAATAAACGCAGGGGAAGCCGCCTTTGCGGGATCATTATCTTACTATCCTGCATCTAAATGCCAGGGATTTCTGTGCCTGGGTTGGTTAACTCTGCGGTGCCCATTTTCCTTCAGCATCTACCCACCCCGCTTCTGGGTCGCCACCCCAAACATTCAGACCGGGGTCTCCGAGAGATGATCTGCAGTTCACAGCACGGCTGCTCACAGCAGCAGAGAGAGAAGGGGACAGACCCACGGAGGCCTGGAGGGCAGACAAGAGGGGCTATTGTCACAGGGGTCCCCAGGGAAAGGAGGTTCCAGGTCCCCTGCCACCCTCAAGGGTGGGGGAGCTGAGCAGGGAGGAACAGAAGCTGGAGAGGAGGCGGGGAAGGAAGGGAGAGGACGGGGCAGGGGGGGCCTGGGGGGACCGTGGGGCAGAGACAGGAGGGGGAGCCACGCCGTCGGGCTGAGACAGATAAGGGGGAGCCCCTGGGGAGGGGACGGTGGCAGCTGTGACCTTGGTTTGATTTTGCTCTTTTCTCCCAGACTTGTCTGTTTCTGACCCTTTTCTGTGGGTCCCACCGGAAGGGGCTTCGGACGGGGGGCAGCTCTCGGGCCTTGCTCTGGCCAGTCCCTTTTGGGTGGACGTTGACTCAAGAGGGGACGGCAACTTGGGGTGCTTGATCTGGAGACTCTTCTCTGTCCGGTCTGTACCCCACAGGCACTGGATTAAAGTTCCTTCCCACTAAAGGTCTATGATTTGTCTTGATGGTGCGGATGGCAGAACCTATTTAAAGCGGGCAGGTTTGGGGGTTCTGGGGGGCCCAGCCCTGCCCTGTAACACTTTGGCTTCTGTAGCTGCAATCCATCTGCTGCCAGGGGTAGAGGGGCTGGCTCCCTGTTCGAAAGACAAGTAATGTGCGTGCAGTTGAGGGAGATGGCTGTATCCAGGCTACGGGACTGGGGGTGTTCATTAGTGGGGGTGCCGTCACAGAGGAAAGGGTGGGTTCGGGGGTGGGAGGAACACGGAGGAGAGAGCCGCCCTCTAATACGCAGGCGGGCGGGAAGGAGGGAGCTGCTGCTCTCTGGGACACAAGGCAGGGCGTGCCCCGCAGGCGGTCTCAGCCTGGGATGGGACGGGGCGTCCTCTAAGCTTTGCTGTTTGCTGGCGCTCAGGTGAAGGTGAAGGTTCTCACGCAAAAGTCAGAGCTTGTGGAGCGAGAGTGACGGAGACCTAAAAATAGAGCCGCATGAGGTGTCGCACTCAGGGAAGAATCACCTCGCTGCAGTTCACGTTTCCTGGTGAAAGCTTCTCCATCCGTTGAGAAGGCAGACATTGGAATAAATATCACTTAAGGATGCAGAAAGGCCTCCGCAAACACTTGGCTCGAGTGGAATGGAAACAGGCGCGGCCTCTGCAAAGAACAAGGGCCGGCTGCTGAATGAGTGGCCGCGGACTCCACGCTGGACGGAAGGGGGACTCCTCGCCAGACAAGGTGGGAGCTGAGGACTTGGTGTAGCTGACACCAGAAGGGGCTGCAGTGAAGCCACCCACCTCGCTGTGGAAACCATAAAGATGCAGCGTGAACTAGAAGTTCAGCAAAAGCATGGCCGGGTCAGGCAAAGTCCTCACCCGCCCCGTCCACCCGCGTCAAACCACGCGATTCTGCAGCAAGCCGCTGAAACCGTCCCGTCTTATGCTTGGAAGCAGAATCTCGTCTAGGTACACTCCTGCAGCTGGGCCGACAATAGTTTTACAATTCGGATCTTGGAAACTAATAATAGGAAGGAAGCTAGGAGCTGTGTTCCTGGTGTTATGGTTCCAGACACCAGAGGCGGATGCCTGTTTGATTCCAGCCTCCCTCCTAGATGAGAATCCCCCTCAGCTACCTGGGGTCTGGGAGAGCGTCTCACCTTGTGTTCAGAGTATGCAGTAGAGGTCTCAAGGCGGAGAGATTTCCCTCACCCCTGAAGCCTGACCAAATACAAGGGCATCACGATTTATGGGGAGGATCTGCGTCATAATCACGCAAGTGATGGAGGAGATAGAACTTAAAAAAAGAGGCATCACGGGACTAGAACTTGGCTCACGCCAGGAGGTGGGGCAGAGGAAATCAGCAGCAGGACCATCAACCCAGAGGGGACCAAAAATCCTTAAGCAGCCAGTGCCCAGGTCTGAGCGGAAGGCAAAGACAGAGATGGAGCCATGTGGAATCTCTGGTTCCCTTTCAGGTTCTGGTTAGTTACTGAAAACCAGCCCCAGACACGCCGTCCATGAAGATCAGCCCCTCCTGACGGAAAGAAGAGGCTGAGACCTTAACCTGCCCCCACATGGGGCAGCTCTGCCTGCCCGCTGGGGTTGGTGCAGGCCCTTTATTGCCCTGTCCCTTCCCCTAATAAACACGCTCTTCTAAGTCTATCTAACACCTCTGTCTTACAGAGAAACTCGCCGCGTGCCGCCGAAGGGAGCTCGGCAGAGACCTTTCTCAGAGTGGACCCAAGGACCCCGCTCTCCAACCCAGAAATGCCAAAAACGACACCACAAGCGTGCCATTCACTAAGACGAGCGTTGGGAGACCAGGTCTCGGGGCAGAGGAGGTGTCTGGGGTCAGCTGGGGAGGGAGCTGCTGCTTCTGTGGGCAGAGCGTCTGGGTGCAGACGCTAAGCGTGGTGAAGGCCGCAGACGCCCCACGGGCCGGGGGACCGGAGCCTCTCAGCGCGGCTTGATTAACTCCTACAGCGCCCAGCGCACCCCACCCTTTTATGCTTAACTCAAATGAGTAAACAGAATTTGATTCAAGCTTCACAATTATCCTCTACATTGAGCCCAAAGTTAAGCATAAGAAAGTTCAACCTGAAGTTAGACTTCATTGGCTGGTCAAGCGTCTGCAAAGAAATCTTTGGCTGAATATACATTTATCAGGCGTAATTAAACACACCAGGGAAGCTTGGCGATGAATGGCGACCTCAACCATTCATTTGCTCTGGCCCACGAGATCTTCAGAGCCTAAAGTTGCTCTTATCACGTAATGATTTTTAAAGATCTGCATTGGCACACTCTGTGTCTTGGATGTTCCTGCAGGTACTAAAATGTATGAAGTTGATACATCGTACGAAGCCGGTTCATGTATTCAAGCCCCTGCTGAAATATAAGGACCAGAAAATTGTGGATTTTTTCATAGCTGTCGAAAGCAGCTGGAGAACTGAAGTTCTGCATCTGGGCAGATGTTTATTTGCTGAGATGCCTGTTCATTGTTTGAGGCTGCATCTCTCAGTGAGGCGCAGCGTTGAGCTATCGCTGCTTTGTGTCTGTTATTGGTGAACTCAGTGAATGAGCCTGGGCTTTTGTTTTAAATTGATACGTGGCTCCATTTCAATTACATCCACTTCCCGATCAGCCAGGATCATTATAATAACAATACACACACCAGTTAGCCAGCCACCTGCATGGTGATGGGTGACATCCATGTTTTAGTTCAGAGAGAGAGATGGAGAGAGGATAGATAGAGATGATGGGTGAATGGATGGATGGATGGATCGTGGGTGGATGGATGGATGGATGGATGATGAATGGATGATGGATGGAGGGATTGATGATGGATGGATGATGGATGGAAGATGGATGATGGATGGATGAGGAGGAGGAAGATGGATGGATGAGGAGGGAGGAGGGATTGTGGATGAATGGATGGATGGATGGATGGATGATGCAGGATGCAGGATGAAGGATGGAGGGATTTATGATGGATGGATGGATGGGTGGATGGATGGATGGATGATGGAGGATGGAAGATGCATGGATGATGGATGGAAGATGGATGGAGGAGGAAGGATGGATGGATGAGGAAGGAGAAGGGATCGTGGATGAATGGATGGATGGATGGATGATGCAGGATGAAGGATGGAGGATGGAGGGATTGATGATGGATGATGGATGGAAGATGGAGGATGGAGGAGGAAGGATGGATGGATGAGGAGGGAGGAGGGATGGAGGATGGATGATGGAGGAGGAAGGATGGATGGATGAAGAGGGAGGACGGATCTTGGATGAATGGGTGATGGATGGATGATGGATGGATGGATGGGTGGATGGATGGATGGATGGATGATGGAGGATGGAAGATGCATGGATGATGGATGGATGATGGATGGAGGAGGAAGGATGGATGGATGAGGAGGGAGGAGGGATCGTGGATGAATGGATGGATGGATGGATGATGCAGGATGAAGGATGGAGGATGGAGGGATTGATGATGGATGATGGATGGAAGATGGAGGATGGAGGAGGAAGGATGGATGGATGAAGAGGGAGGAGGGATGGAGGATGAATGGATGGATGGATGGATGATGCAGGATGCAGGATGGAGGGATTGATGATGGATAGATGATGGATGGATGGATGATGGATGGATGGATGGTGGGTGCAAAGACAGGTAAGTACACAGATGAGAGTGAGAAAGAGAGAGGGAGTCTCATTATTTGGGGGAGCAGGGTCTGGATTGAGTTTTCAAAGGAATGATGGTTTCCCTAACTTCCTCCCACTTCACAGCCCATGACTGGTATATTCTTAGGACTCATCAAACAGATTTTCAAGACAGGCCCAAACGTAGAAAGTGGCACCACATTTCTTGTCGCCAGGAGCTGCCACAGATGCGTTTGCCATTTGCAGAGCTACTGAGGTGGGTGTTTGTGTGACAAAGACAGGAATTCACCCAATTCCATTTTTAAGAACCAGAGATGAGAAAAAAAAACAAGTGTGATGTGTTGATACTTTCAGATACTCTATGTTCTAGTAGGTCCTGGGCGGAATGGCGCTTCTCCACCCCCCAGGCATAGATGGGAACAGGATGCTGTTACAGAGCTGATACGTAGGGCGGGTCTGCCCCAAATGCTGAGAAGAGCGTTCGGCACAATGGACTGAGGTCCACCGAGACGCGTGTATCAGAGAAACTTCTGCCATCACTTACAGGAGGTAGATGACCCAGATTTTAAGTCATTTTCAAAATAACTTTTTTATCAGAAAATCCTCTCTCAAGGCTAAGCAATCATCCAGAGAAAGGGTTTGTCCAAGGGGGTCCTCCCTCCTCGTCTGACAAGTCCCCCCCCACTCTCCCCGATGCCTTAGATCCCCACCCCACTGCTCAGCTCAGGGAAGACCCCCTGGTTTATCCCACTGACTTTAGAATTTATAGCCATTAAAATTCCCTGCACACATGGGATTAAATTTGGTCTTTTTCTCCTGCTAATCTGTCTGATGTTGATTTGTCCATCAGCCTCAGAGAGAGGTAGGGTAACTACCCCACCCCGTGCGCCACAAATAACCGCGTCGAAGGCTGGCTTTGCATTCACTACATGCTCCCTACAGTTTACCAAGCTGGAAATAGCTTGGATGACTCCGGTACATGTGGACAGGCGTGATTTTTTTTGAAGCAATTTCTCCAATTCTGAATCCCTGAACCCCACTCCAAGGGAAACTCATTGCTCTGCATTTGATTTGTGTTCCTGCCAATCCGAATAGCGCACGACCCTCAAACGGAACTTGCTTTTTTTAGTCAACCACAAAAGATGCAAACATACAAGTGTGTGCTGTCACCTTCAAAACACCGGCTGCACAGGTGGCTCTTCAGGTCTGTTTTTGGGATCATCCTTTCAACTGGCTGCACATTTCTTTGAATAACCTTGGTGGCGGGGAATTAACTTTCCTAAAGGTCTATTCCATTTTTCTGTAGCCACGGAAAACCACCGACGGGCAAGTTTAGAAAACAAGGGTGCAGCGGAGGTGAAGGATAATATTTTGAATTTTATAGATAAAATATCTTATATTATATATTATATTTATATATAAAATTTATATAAAGAAATATGTATTATATTTCATAGATAAAAATACTCTGAATTTTACAGGGATAAAGGAGACTGTTGAGTCTTAAATTTCCTCTGCCAAATCCACCTCCTCTACAATTGGGGTGTTTCTTGGGGTGGCCAGGGAAATAAGCGCCGTCAGCACCGTTAGGGCTGAACTCTTCACAGCAGGAAGAGGTACAGGCGACAGGTACGTCCCGTTATTTCCATCACATCCTCCTGCTTACCAATCACGGACTGACTCTATGGGGCTGACTCTACTGGTATTGTCTCGAGCAGGTTTTTGCGACCGCAAGAGTACCGCAAAATAGTTCTTGTCTCGAGACGCCCAAATTCTGTCTTTGGAAGTCCCAAGCACAAGAGAGCAGCCTCTTTCGCCTCCATCTGCAAAAAGCATTTCGGTGTTTGTATGACACACACCTGCCCTTTCGCTGCTCTCCGAAGCGGTTTCCTTCGCTGGTTCCCTCCCCAACCACGAGAACTCCCACCTCGAACACGCGTGCGTTTCCTCTGTGCCTCAGATTCCCGATTTTATCTATTTTTTAAGAAGTCTCCTTTAAAAGACGATTTTCACGGACTTCTATTCAAGGAAGATTTGTTGGCAGGCTGACACTACCTGGCTCCCCTCGGAGATGTATTTCAAATTTTCACTGGGAAAACAATTACGAGATAAAACTCTGTTTTATGATGCTGTGCTCTTCTCTCGGTAGAAGTTTCTCGGGGTCCTGACCTTTTTGGGGTTTCTTTCCTTCCCAAGCAAACTCAGAACAGAGCTCGAATGGCAGGCTTGTTATAAATCTCGTAAATCATTGATAATCCTTGTCAGCCAGGCCGTTTTCATTTTGTGTGGGGCTGACACTTGCCTCGCCGCTGACGGGTTCAGGCGAGCAGCCCCGAAGGAGGCCTGCTTTGCCGGCGGCGTTTGAGGGAACTGCAGAGACAGGGGCTCAGTCTCTGCTGCCCTCCCTCCTTCGTGGAAGCAGGTAGGTGCCGGGGCAGGTGCCCTCGCAACGCCAGGAGAGGAGCACCTAGAACAGCTTCCCTGCGGGCCGTGCACCTGCATGCACCACCGGGGCGGATGGGGAGCTGGGTCTCCCGTACCCTTCTGCCTCCCGCTGCTGCGGAAAAGAAAAGCCAGAGTCTCCTGGAGAGCCGCGCACTGCAGCAGGCGAGGGGTCAGTTGCGTCCGACTGCAGGGATGTCGGCCTGATTGCAAAGGTCATCTTCCTTTTTACCTTCACCCGAAAGACTTAATTAAGCGGCGGTGCCTCTAAGGAGAGATTCGCCCGCCGAGTGCGAGGGAGGCTCACGGAGCGGGCTTTCTTTGGCTCACGCTGGCAGCTGCCCTGCCTTAGCCAGGTGGAGCGCACTCGGTCAGGAGGAGACGCTGAATGGGTGTCTGTGCACCCCCAGACTCACGCTGGACCCTCACCCCGGTGCGAAGGGCTTAGCAGACGGGGTCTCTGGGTGGTGACCGGGAGTGAGGGTGGGTGCTCGGGGGCAGCTCCACGGTCTCACCAGGAGACCCCTGTTGCTTCCGCAGAGGCAGGAAGTGAGTCCCCGCCAGGCACAGAATCTGCCCCGCCTCGAGCTGGGGCGGCAGCCTCCAGAATGGCGACAAGTAAGTCGGTGCCGTTCCTGAGCCCCCAGCTGGAGCTACTGGGGTTCTAAGGGCCTCAACTAGACATCTGGCTTTGGGACGGGGGCCCCGGGGGCGGTGGCAAGGTGAAAGCATCACACACTGTTCACACTTACGGCTGGGTCTTCACGGTGCTTTTTGGAGGTGACAGTGGCTGAGGCTGACGCGTCACACCGGACTGGACATTGGGGCCTCTGGGATCCCAAGGGGACGTCAGACATCCCTGCTCGGTGCGGGTACGTGAGGCGGGCTCGGACAGAGCAAGGGCCCCGGGCTCAGAACCCAGCCCCTGCTGGCGCCCTTGTGCTTCTGGCCACTGCTGCCCAGGCCGCTGACCCATCCCTTGGGTGGGACGCGATGCGTTGAGCCGCAAGAAACCCAGAAGCCACAGCCCGAGGCCCACAACATCCCGAAGAGGACGACGTCCCTTGCAGAAGCACACGGAGTGTTGGCACCGGCGGCTGGGAGCAGTGGCCAGCGCCAGGGGTCAGCAGAGCCGCATTAGAGACGGTCACAGCACGCAACGGACTGGGATTCGGCAGCAAGACGGAAGGACCTCGAGGCATCATGAGGAGCCAGTCGGTGAGGACGATGAAGACAAATGTCAGAGGGTCTCCCAAACAGAGGCCCCAGGGGAACACGGTGCACGGACCAGAGAGCCGATTAAAAATAAATGAGTGGACACGGACGGTAACCAGCGGAGGGGATGAGACAGGGAGGGGCCGAGGGTGGGAGAAAGGGAGAGGGGGTGGAGGGGCCGGGGGCGGGTATTTTGATTTTGCGTTTTGTAATTTGGGGGAAAAACATAAAAGGCCACGGTGGCCCTGGTGTAGGAAGAGGAATATGGGCTTCCAAGAACCTAGGACCGCCTGGTCCTTCCTGTGAATTCCGCCAGAGCCTAGCATCGGTTCTAGGTGCCTCTAGACTTTCGCTGGATTCTGTCAAATTGGCCTAAGACCACTGGTCTGCATCGGTTCTAGGTACCTCTAGGCCTTCACTGGGTTCTGCCAGAATTGGCCAAAGACCACCTGGTCTGCATCGGTTCTAGGTACCTCTAGACCTTCACTAGATTCTGCCAGAATTGACCTAGAACCAACTGGTCTGCATCGGTTCTAGGTACCTCTAGACCTTCACTGGATTCTCTCAAACTGGCCTAAGACCACCTGGTCTGCATCGTTTCTAGGTACCTCTAGGCCTTTAGCCAGATTCTGCAGAATTGGCCTAGGACCACCTGGTCTGCATCGATTCTAGGTGCCTCTAGACCGTCACTGGATTCTGCCAGAATTGACCTAGGACCAATGGGTCTGCATCGGTTCTAGGTACCTCTAGGCCTTTAGCCGGATTCTGCAGAATTGGCCTAGGACCACCTGGTCTGCATCAGTTCTAGGTACCTCTAGACCTTCACTAGATTCTGCCAGAATTGACCTAGGACCAACTGGTCTGCATCGGTTCTAGGTACCTCTAGACCTTCACTGGATTCTGTCAAATTGGCCTAAGACCACCTGGTCTGCATCGGTTCTAGGTACCTCTAGGCCTTTAGCCGGATTCTGCAGAATTGGCCTAGGACCACCTGGTCTGCATCGGTTCCAGGAACCTCTACTCCGCGGCCAGAGTTGTTCCCTTGTGTGGGAACCGAGCTTGCCGACCTGCCCCGCATAGCATCTCACACACCAGATGAGCAGTGAACACCCGTGTTGTTCCTCACGCCTCAAAAGTCTTCAGGCAAATCGCGTCTAGTCCCCCAGCTTCTCCAAGACGGGCTTTTGCTCTCCCCTTGCTGATTCCTTACCACGCAAAAATGGGAATCTCTGTCCCTCCTACGAGCATGAGAGCGAGTCCACGGTCTCCGTCCACACACGCCCCTTGCTCGGCGCCTCCCTCTCCCCACCCGCCCGGCCGGGTACCTGCCTGCGGGTCCGGCTTGGGGCTGAGTCTGTGTGTCTGGGCAGCTCCCAGGAGATGCTCCGCGGGTGCGGGGTTGGGTGACGCTTCCCGCTCTCTGCGCCCTCGGTCCAGTCAGCTGGGTGTTCTCAGCGCTGCCTCTGCCGCCATCAGCACCCGTGGGGGTGGACGCGTCCAAGTGCCCAAGGCCTTCCCTGGACGCTGTCCAGCAGCCTTAGCCTTTCTCCCAGCGGGGACGTGGGTGTGGGCTGCCATCGCGGGCGCTCGGGCGGGACGGCGGTGTGTGCGTGCTCTCGGGTGCTCTCGGGTGCGGCTGTTTCCGAGTCGCTCCATCGCCGCAGCAAAGACGCACCCTCTGCTGTGCGCTGGGCTCCTGGCATCTCTGCGGCTCATGCAGAGTCCACCGAACAAGGGCAGGAGGAGGAGACGTCCGCCCTGGCCGGCAGGGGCTTTGCGGCCTCAGCTGTCTCTCCCCACGGTGCCGGCACCTCTCCTGCGAGACAGAGAGGCCCAGTTTAGAAAGGCTGCCCCGGTGCGGGCAACAGGGCTCCCTGAGGTCCCCCACTGTGTCCAGCTGTGCTGAACATAAGGCAGGACCCCTGGGTCCTGGGGTGCGCCCCACGCAGACATTCAGACCCACTGGATCTCCCCCGGGCAGGGGGCGCTGAGTGGGTCCTTCAGGGAAAACGTCAGCCCTCTCCAAACTGGCCCCCACAGAGGGTCGCCAGAAGGCCTCCCTCCCCCTGGGCTGCAGCCTGCCCGGGCGTCTTCCCGGCTGAGGAGCCTGAGAGTTGTGAGCGCAGAATGCCCACTTTGGTCTGTGAGCATCTGTTTCAATGTCCGACTTTTGATCTATTTTAGCGGCGCCTCGATGTGCTACAAGAACCCACTGAGGTGCCCAAGTTAAGGGATTCCGCCGTCTGCAGGAAAAAATTCAGTCTCTCTGTTTTTTTTTTTTTTAACTTGAGAGGTTTATGATCGATCCATCCTCTTCTCCCTCCCTCCATCCTTCTTTCCTCTGCCCCTCTCTCTCTCCCTCCTCTCCCTGTCTCTGTACACCCTGTTGGACATTAGCAGCACATGGATGTCCTTAGGGTGCTCTGTGTCTCGTTTTATCCTGAGCTCTGAGAACCGGGATTAAGCCAGCCCGGCTGTTTGGCACAATTTGCCCCATGTGGGAATCACCGAATTGCCTCTGGAGCCGTTCAGTCCAGTCTTTCCCCTCTTCCATGCACACATGTCATTCCTTGGAAATCGGGCGACAGACTCTCCCGCTTTGCTAAGGGCTTTTGGGGAGAGTCCCACTTACGGGGAGAGCCCAGTTCTGAGGGGTCCAGGAGAGGAGGGAACAGATTGCAGAGGGCCCATCTCGGCTGGTTTGCAGGGCAGGAGCGAGGCGAAGGATTAGACGTGGTGGTGATGGGTTGGCGGTGGGCAGAGCAAGTAACCCCCAACGCCCAAAGCTCCCTGTGTGCCTTGGGCTGGGCCCCTGCAAAGCAGGCACCCCCAAACGGCCTCTGCTTCCATTCTCTCGGCTCCTCCTCTCACCTCCCCTTATAAGCGGAAACCAGATCACCGCCCATCTCAAGATCTTTGACGCCATCACGCCTGCCATTCCCTTTGGCCTTATCAGCTAACACTTTCGCCAGAGACATCTTGGGGGCCCGTCTCCCCCAAGCCCTTCCCAAAGCTGACACACAGGTGAATTTTTTTAGTTGGAATACAAATGACATGTCAGCTGCACACCGTGACGATTTGGGACTTGTGTATCGGCGACCCTAAGTCTAGTTCACCTCCATCACTCTCTACAGCGGAACACGTTTCTTCGAGGGAGGAGAACCTTTAAGACCTGCTCTCTTTACGACTTGCAAATATTCCAGAGAGTCTTGTCCATGGTGGGGCCCAGGCTGGGCCGGCACCCCAGTCGTCTCAAAACTAGAGGACTGTATCTTTTCACCCCCTAACTCATCTGACCCATCTTCACCCCAGTCTCTGGTGACCACCAGGATGTGCTCTGGCTGTGAATTTTCAAATCCTGCATATAAAGATCAGAGCGTATCTGTCTTTTAGCACTTAGCATAATGCCCTCAAGGTCCATCCATGCTGTTTCAAATGGCGGCAATTTCACCCTTTTCATGGCTGAGTAATATTCCATTCTGTATCCATAGCCACACCATGTCTTTATCCTGTCATCCATGGTGGGGTTCTTAGGTGGCTTCCACACGCCCTATCTTGGCTATTTTGAATAATGTTGCAATGAACAGGGGGGTGTAGATAGCTTTTGGAATTAGCCCTTTTATTTCCTCTAGAAAGATACGAAGAATTGCTGGACCCCACTGCAATTCTGTTTGTCATGTTTTGGGGCTTCTCTAAGCTGTTCTCTACAGGGGGTGCACCACCAGCAAGGCAGCCGAGTCCCCTTTTCTGCACACCCTCATCACACTTGCTGTCGTTTTAGTGATAATCATTCTGGCAGTGGGGAGGAGGGTCTTATGGTGTTGTGATTTGCAGTTCCCTGGTGAGGGGTAAAAAACCTTTTCTGAGTAACCTTTGTATGGAGATGTGGCATCCGTCTGTCTTCTTTGGGGGAGAACGAGTCCGGTCTTAAGACAGTCCCCCTGAACTGATTCACGAGCTCCTCAGCTAAGTCCACAGAGGAGGAAGCAATCGAAAGCTTCGTTTTCTGGGGGACACTAAGCGAGAAGCCGGCACCGACCACAGCTGCATCCCGCGGTGGAGAGAGCGCAATTCCGAACCGGATAGTCAGCTTTTGATCTGATCTCCACTTACTGAGTTCCCCAAGGTGAGATGCTATTTATATTTCCCGACTCACCGCACACTACTTTTTCTGATCTCGCCACAGAAACGGGATAAGACCCACATAGCAGCAGAAGAATGCAAATATTAGCATGCTGCGGCTCCTCAGCCAGTTTTGACCTAAAAAAAAATGCCGATTTCATGTCGTTCCGGCCAGAAACAATTCCTGAACTGACCTTCCTGCCGACAGTGGATGGAGAGGCGAATGATGGATATCTGGCTTCCTTGCGGAACGTGGTCTGTATCGAATTCAGAAAGGGCCCATGGATCGGCTGGTTCTTTCAACCAAGAATGATGAACATTCATAATGTGTCCATGAGTGTGGAGGATGCTGTGTGTACAGAACAGGGTGAGACGCGGTCTCTGCCCTGAGGAACATACTCAGTGTGGTCTGATCTGGCCATGTCCATAAGTGGTCAGCCGAGGAAGAGAAGAAGGGTCCCTGAGTTTTCTGGCCCCCCTGTTGGGGAGTACGGCTTATGGTCGCCAAGGATTTGAAGAATCCATAAAAAGGGGTACCCCGGTTCTTGCAAATTTTCAGGGAGAGGAAGAGAGGTTGTACAGGCTGGCAAAGGTGGCCCAGGCATAGAGAGGAGTCTCCTGACATAAGGCGTGGAGAGGCTCTAGCTCTCCAGCTTCCTGAGAGGGTTAAATTCTCTTTTTTCCCTTTTCTTATGTTTTTGTTCATTTTGGTACAATTAGCTTCTCCCCTCAGGTGTGGTCCCAGTAGTTCTCCAGCCTCCATGGTCCCCCCCCCAATGCATCACCATCATCCCTTCTGCTATTTCCTCCCATTTTGACCCCTCCCTTGCTGGATGCCTCAGATCTGTGGTCAGCTTGCAAATTTTGCCTTTCCCCTGACCTTTTGTTTGGTTTTTGTATATGACACATGTAAGTGAGACCATCTGAAATTGATCTTCTTCCTTCTGACTTATTTTGGCTAACATTCTCCCTTCCAGCACCATCCATGTTGTTGCTGATGG
Organism: Scalopus aquaticus; assembly: GCA_004024925.1. Lineage (NCBI taxonomy): Eukaryota > Metazoa > Chordata > Mammalia > Eulipotyphla > Talpidae > Scalopus > Scalopus aquaticus. The sequence continues at coordinate 24,078 of PVIJ01009309.1, forward strand.
CATAGGCTTATCATTTTTGACGGCTGAGTAATATTCCATCGTGTATATAGACCACATCTTCTTGATCATTCATCTGCTTTTGCAAAACTTGGATTTTTTCCATATCTTGGCTATTGTAAGCAGTGCTGCAATAAACAAAGGAGTGCAGGTTTCCCTTCAAATTAATATTTCTTGTGTTCTGGATAGATTCCTAGGAGTGGAATCCCTGAGTCATAGGGTAGATCCAAGTTTCATCCTTTGAGAGTCCTCCACCAGATTTCCATCGTGGCTGGACCAGTCTGCATTCCCAGCAGCAGCGTAAGAGGGTTCCTTTGTCTCCACATCCTCACCAGCCTCTGCTGTTGCTGGTTGTTTTAATGTGGCTCCTTTTGGAGGTGGACAGAGTAGCATCTAAAGTTCCTTGGCTGAACCACTATGGAAAGCTGTATGGCGATTCCTCAAACTGCTAAACATGGAGCTTCCATACGACCCAGCAATACCACTTTTGGGAATTTACCCAGAGGACACAAAAACACTAATACAAAAGGACACATGCACCCGTATGTTCATTGCGGCACTGTTCACAATAGCAAAGGTATGGAAGCAACCCAGATGCCCAAAAATAGATGATTGGATCAAGAAGATGTGGTCCATATACACAATGGAATACCATTCAGCATTCAAAGAAGATAAACACATGCAATTTGCAGCGACATGGATGGAATTAGAGGGGATCATACTCAGCGAAACAAGCCAGAAAGAAAGAAAAATATCGAAAGGTTTCACTTATAGCAGGACTAGAGGGAAACCAAATAGGAGAGAGACACTTGGGGCGGTGGGGGGAGGGGAGGATAAGGGCACAAAATGGAGTAGAAAAGGACACCAGGGGCCGCAGAGATGGGTCACGGGTGAATTGGTGGTGGGTGACCCAAGGGGAATACAAAATGTTAAAGACATAAGTAACAATAAAAATATATATTTAAAAAAAATAATAAAGATCCTTGGCTGAGTTCTGTGCTGTTCCCCATTGCTTCCCATGTCCACTCCCATCGCCAAATAGAGAAATCAAGATATGGAATAAAGCGCTTTTACAACCTGGATTAACACTGCGGGGAGGAGGAGCCAGTGTACCTGAAAGGTGAGCTCGGGATCGGTGACAAGCTGGGTGTCCTTAATAGCCCCAGAAAGAATAATGACCCCGCCACGGAAAGAAGGTTGGGGCTGGCCTCACGCTTCCAGCTTGTCACTTTCTGGGGAAAAGAGGGGGCCTGGTAATGATCGTTCTATTTGCTAATGGGATTTCGTGGCGGCCTAACTGTGTTTTGATTTCCCAGGATTGGAGCTGGGTAATTGTGATTCCTGATTGCAGACGGCACTGCGCTCACACGTTCTTGATTCCTCCTCAGCCTCAGCCTCGGTGTTCTTTTCGGGCTGATTTGAAGGTAATGAAGCCGTCTATATTTAGGTATTTTGCAGAGCTTTTTATTTTTGGCTAAATGTTAAGTATACATTTTTCCCGTCGTCGAAGCCGCCGCAGCAGAGGAGCGAAATGGATTTTCGGGAGAAAGGATTTGAAACCCTACTTGTTTTTAATCGGTCCCGTCCCCCTCTCACTTGCTCAGTTCATTCTGAGTTGAGAGATGGGCTGGCCTGGGGAATGTCTGTTCCAATGCCCTCAAGTCCTTGGGTCCCCCCTTCTGACGCTAGACAGAAGAAAGGAGCCCCCCAGGGGAAAAAGAGCTACGTTCCTGACGACATCTTCAGCCCATCATGGGAGTCTTCTGAGGCGGGGATAGGGCCGGGGCGGGGCACACCCAAATAGATAAGATTGCAGGCTCAGGTCTACTGTAGTTTCCTCTTCCAGGTCGCAGTTGCATCTTGGAAAAGTCATTGTTCCCTACGGAGCAATGGACCCAGCATGCCAGAGACCCCCCAGATCTTCCAGACAGGCTCTTTCGGTGTATGTTAGCGTTCACTGCGGTTACAAGCACGTCAGGACGTCGGAGACCTCCATGGGCACTGAGTGGGGGGAGCAACCTATATATTCTTCGGCACCGTAGAAGACTTGCAGCCTCTGTGTCCTCGAGCCAAAGACGTCCCCCCTCTGAATGTGGTTTCTGCCAACAGGGACTTGCACGGTCTGTGGGCACCAATGTGCTCCCCATTTGTCCCAGAGAGGCGCCTCCCGAGGAAGCCAGGGAGCCACAGAGGGGAGGAAAGCCACAGGCTTTGCACATTTGTTCGGAGCTAAGTGCTTGGTGGACTGCAGGGCTGGCCAGCTGCAAACTCAGTGGAACAGCTTTAGGAGCATTTGCTGAACTTTAATCTTGAGCTAGGGCAGCCCCTGGTGTCCCAGGAATGCCTCTGTGCAGGCCGGAACACACGGCCCATTTGCAGGGACATATGGCGGAGCCTCCAGCAAGACTTCCACACGGCCCTGTTCCTCGCGGGAAGCGTCCAGCAGATGGAGAATGGGGTGGACGCCGCCCCTCCCCCCTTGCCCGAGCAGCAGGGTCTGCGGTGTCACCAAGCCCTGTCCCAGATGGCTGGTTCCTAAAGGAAAGGGACCCAGAGACACCAGCAAAGGCCTCCACGTGCTGGCGAGTCACACTCTTTGCTTTTTCATCTAAAAGAGCACACAGCTTCCCCCGGCCCGGGACGCAAGCGGTCTCACACACCCCAGAAAAATTGGATAAGGACCAAACTGCATTTAAAACATGCAATGACTCTCACCTCCACAATCCAATATTGTATTTGTTTCCTTGTCTCCAGAGTAAAAGAAACTTCACCCACCAAAGGCTCCTTCCCCATCCCGTGAAAATAGGCTTTGCCCCATTTTTTAAAAAAGATTTATTTGTGCGTACAAGAGCTGGGGTGCAGGCCAGAGGTGTGGGGGTGAGAGGACTCCCCAGAGACAGCGTGGGGAGCAGAACAGGCGGATCCACTGAAACCCACTGCTGAGGGGGCAGCAGGGAGAGAGGAGGGGTCTGCTGCGCCCTGTGGGAAGCTCCCTGGCCGGGGATCGAACTCGTGTGCAGAGGCTGCGGACAGCTTCATAGTGCTGAGACTTAACCCCTGCGCCCCCAGGGAGGCCCCTGTTTTAGTCTTTATAAGATGATGAAAGTGCATGTAAAGTATTCTCTTTGTCATGTCTATAAATATTCATATGTGCCAAAGAGCTTACCTGTGACCTACATCATACATTTACCTAAGAGTATCAAGTTATATATGTGCTTATATTCCTGTTTATGTATAATGATCGTAGTCTTTGTTTTATGTAGGTGTTCATATTACAGAGTGTCTCTTTAAGATGCATTTTTATGTCTTATGGTTCTCGCGAATTTTGATATGTAATGTAGTGTTATTATAAGGAGATTTGAATCTGTCACAACTGTTTTAGTCTGCGTGATGTTATAAAACTGCCTCCCTGGTGGTGCAACGGGTTAAGTGCAGTGCTGTGGAGCTGTCAGCGGCTGCAGCGCAAGTTTGATGTCCAGCCAGGGAGATTCCCACAGGCACAGCAGACCTCTCCTGTCTCCTCACTGCCCCCTCTGCAGTGTATTTCAGTGGATCCGCCTGTTCTGCTCCCCACTCTGTCTCTGGGGAGTCCTCTCACCCCCATACTTCTGGCCTACACCCCAGCCCTCGTATGCATAAATAAATAAATCTTTTAAAAAATGCACGTACAATACACTCTATAAAATGTAACACACGGATAACATAATTGTTATAGATGAACAGATGTATAATGGTTTCAGCATTCTATATCAATCTATTTTATAATATGGGTTAGAACAATTTTGATATATATCAGTGTATACGATTTACAGCATTATTGCATAGAAAGATCTATATCAGGATAGTTTTAATCCTTATGCCATTAGGAGTATAGAAAACATTCTGTCTAACTTACATAATACAAATGTAATGTATATGATAGCGTACACATAGTATATATTTGGAACAAATCTCAAATGCTGCATATATATTAACATTATATGTAAGCACAGTTCATCTAACCTTTGTGGAGGTTCCTCAGAATATGTAAGAGCTGATCTGCCACACTACCCAGCAATTCACTGCTGTTATCTGCCCAAAGGCCCAGGTATACTCAGTCAAAAGGAAACCCAGTCTCTATGTTATAGCTCTATTTACAGAAGCCATGATAAGGAAACAAACTAAGTACCCCCAAACAGATGAGTGGGTCAGGAAGATGTGGTCTGTGGGTCTCCCTGGTGGCGTGGGGGTCAAGTCACAGCACCATCAAGCTATCACCACTGTGGCCTGCAGTCGATCCCCGGCCAGGGAGCTGACCCACATGGCGCAGCAGACCTCTCCTGTCTCCCCACTGCTCCCTCAGCAGTGGATTTCAGTGGCTCTGCCTGTTCTTCTCCCCACTCTGTCTCTGGGGAGTCCCTCACCACCCCCCATCTCTGGTCTTCACCCAGTTCTTCTACGCAAAAGTAAATAAATAAAAAAAGAAGACGTGGTCTAGCTACACAATGGAATAGCACGCAGCCATGAAAAAGATGAGCGCAGGCCTTTTTCGGCCACATGGACGGAGCTAGAAGGGATGATGCTAAGAGCAGAACATCAGAAGGAGAAAGATGACACCAAAGATGATGATGGTGTCACTTGTTCTGGAATCAGAGAAACCAAACGAAAGATCAGACCAGGAGGAGCCCTGAAGCTGACCTCAAGTCTGAGGCGTCGGGGAGAGAAAGGGAAAGTGGAGGGGGAAAGGCGAAAACAGGACGGGTAAGACCTCGTTGGACTCTGGCGAAGGCTGCCGTGAGGGGACGTGGTGGGGGGAGACTGCGAATGGCTTGAGTTCGTCTTTTCACGGCTGCGTACTATTCCTTTTTGTGTATTGAAGGAGAATGACCACGATGAAGTTCTCCTACTGGATAGCAAGTCCCGAGAAGGTGCACAGTAATTAAGCAGGTGACAGCAGGTGACGTTGGGTCCCCCTTTGACAAAAGCACAAGGTTGCGGGGCCGGCACGGAGCAAGGCATGAAGGCAAATGTGTGATGTGGCAGGAATTCGTGGCAAAATCATGGGACAAGTGAGTCATTCAGTGTCCTGAGAAAAGTGAAAAGAAGATGCCGCTTCCAAAGAGACACCAAAGGCAGGAGACCTTTGTGCCATCGGAGATGCTGAGGAGGTGAGGCAGGAAAGTGGGATGTCTCTGGGGAGTCCCTCACCACCCCCCATCTCTGGTCTTCACCCAGTTCTACACAAAAGGCACAGGAGCTCGTCCCCGCCAGAGTGAAGACGCCCCCTGTGTAGACGAGAAGACCTTGACAGAATGATGGGAGGAAGCAGCTGGATGGCAGAGGACAGTGATGGCTGATGGCACTAAGGAGGTCTGCAAGGCCCTGAAAGTTAACACAGGGTGTGTTTGCTCAACGGGGAGCTGGCGTTTGGAGCCACAAGCCTGGAAGACAAAGTCACAAGACAAAGCGGCACCAAGGTTGGGCTGGCTGTGCAGACGAGCTTCTTAACACGCGCCAGGCGAGTCTGCAGAGGTGTTAAACTACTTTGGAAACAGCTGATACAGCTGAAAATGCACCTGCTTGTGACTCTCTGACCTAGCAATTTCACACACACACACACACACACACACACACACACACACTCACACACTCAACACAACACAGTATGCTTTGCAATTAAAATAAAAGCGCAGCGTGACCCAAATGGAGGGCACTTTATTTAGTGTAGACTCACACGGATGTTTTAAGATGCAGGAAGTGTGTTCGCATACGTGAACTGGGATAAATCTCAAAAGACAACTGAGGAGGGAAAAGTTTGCGTCTAAAGGACATTCTTGGACGTTACTGACCTTTTCATGAGAGAGAACGTCATGTCACTAGTTGTTTTGTTTTTTAAAGATTTATTTATTATGCATACAAGCTGGGGTGCAGGCCAGAGGCTCGGGGTGGGTAAGAGGGTTCACCAGAGACAGAGTGGGGAGCCTGAGATACACTGCTGAGGGGTGCAGGGGGTGAGATAGGAGAGGTCTGCTGCACCATGTGGGCATCTCCCTGGCCGGGGTTCGAACTCGCGTTGCCGCTGCCGACAGCTCCACAGTGCAGAGCTTAACCACGGTGCCAGCAGGGAGGCCCATCACTAGTTATTTTTAAAAGTGTTTCAAAGGCACAAAACCAGGCTGGATAAGGGAGGAGAAGGGTCTTGTGAGGGAGGGAAGATAATTAAGTGGGCTTCCATCTCCACAGCAATATTCTATTTCTTGAAACAAAAGGATCTTCTCCGGTAAATATGGTAAACTGTTATCATTTGTTAAATATTTGAGTGCTGGGCTTCTGAAGTTTCCTCTGTATTATTCCAATTATTTTAAATTGTGAAATACTTCCATTTTTATTTAAATTTTATTTAAATTTCAAAAACCTGGTTGATTGGGATTCAGAGAACATGTTTGCTAGCAGACTTAATTCACAACGAGACCAAAATCTGTTGATTTATCATTCAGAAGAGCCATATATATATATAAATATATATTTGTATTTTAATCTTTTCCCCTTCGTTTTTCACTTCCATTAAGGCACACGAAGGAAAACACAACCATAAAGAAAAGCAACCTCACATGTCATGTAATTTAATGTGCAATAATGTCAAAAGTCAGACCCCCTTTAAAAAATGCCATTTTAGCTTTCTCGCCAAAGAGACATTTGCGAGTTACAATATCTCGGAGAAGAACGTGGATACATTCAAATTGTGAAAGGTCAGGCATAATAAAGCCACCTCATTATGCATGTACGAAAATGAGTAAACTTCTCCTGCACAAAACTTAGGAATATCTGCTGTCTGCAAACATTTTCACTTCCCTTTTCTATTTCTCATGACATTTTCACGATATTTGAAAAGAAAAACAACAACAAAAAACTGCATGAGAAACCATCATTTGCAAAACAAAAACAAAACCAAAAAAAATCCCAAAGACCCAACAACTATAGTCTCAGGAAAGGGTCAGATCTTCTCGGATGATGGGGGGAGGTAAAGACTTCAAGACTTTTCCTAAATGGACATTTGATCACCCGGTTGTTCTATGTCAACAGTTTGCAAACTATGTTCTAGATTTGAGGAAGAGCTGTCTTTTATGGCGGTTGGAAAAGACGGTTCTAGACCTCCCTGGACTCAACCGTGGGCAGATACTCACACCTGGAATGTCTCCTCCCTGCCCACCTGCCCAAACTGAGATCATTGTATGGGTCTGCTAATTCTAAGCAGCCTGACGAACCACCATTTAGTTATCTGCAAGCTCTACTTTCCTTCCCAAGGTCAGTACTACCTGGTCCATCAGCTTTAGGAGCCCAACCCTACACGGTGCCTTTCGTCTTCTAAGCAGATCACTTAGGGGAAGGGAATGAATGCATCGCGAGGTATGACCAGGAACGCTCAGAGGGCTGAGGACCAATGCAGGACAAAGGACCCCAGAGGCTGGTCTATGGAACGCCTTGTTGATAGGATTGAATCCTTGGCTGGGGGATTTAAGGCTTGACCTCTGTGAGTCAGCAACGAGAAGATCATCCTGGAGAGGAGATCCACAAGCCCTGATGCAACAGATAATAGGCTACACCTTTATCTACTTTCGCTCTTCTCCTTTTTTCCTCTTTATGCTTATACTGATGTAATCCCACTGCCCACTTATAAAAGACCCACCAAAATTAAATAAAGTAGAGCCTTGCACAGGACGAGTGACTGTTCCTGCTTTGTCATACGCCGACGCCTCCCCTCCTTTTGAGAACCCCAATCTGGCTGGAGCTGGACGGCGGCAGATCATTGGCAGGGGTGACGGGAACTTGAGAGGCGCTCCCAAAGGGTGTATGGATTCGCCCAGCTCCGGTCTACACAGAGAGCATCTTGATCATTGGACACTTGCCGTGTTGGAGAGACGCCCCGGCTCCTCAGGGCTCATCGTGGCTGGTCCAGCAACACAGTCCCGGGGTGTCTTCTCATCGAGGTCATTAGGGATGGCTGAGGGCATGGGGGACTTATTGGGATCGCCTCCCTTTGACATTGGGGTCCTCCCGAAGTCATGATAAAGCTCAGGCTTCTCCCAGTCCTCTTCAGGTCAGTCTTTTTTGTCCCCGTCTCTCCATCACAGGTGAGGGTTCGCCTTCCGCGGGTTAGGCCTGCCTCCCACTTCGGGGACGCGAGACTCGAACATCATCGTGGCCCTTCTTCTTGATCAGACTCAAGGTGACAAGTGTTCGTGACAGTCGGGAATGAAGATATTGATGCGCGTGTCACGACACTGCCTCTGGCGCGTGTGTTAAAAACAATACGTCCGAAGCAAGCCCGAGCGTGATTTACACGTCCTTCTCTACGAGATGAGCTGCTCATAAAACACAGAGAGTGGGAAATGTCAGCCACACGCAAAGCCAGCTGGGAGAGGTTTTTTTTTTTGGCTCTGCAAGGACATTGGAAATATCTCCTTCACGGAGTCTTCCTGAAAATATGGAATTGGAGGTGCACACGCATGAAATGAGAGGGCAATAAAAAAAATGATAATACCCTGGGAGGCAGAAAGGCAAAGTAGAAGAGGAAAATAGGGAGGTATGTGCGTGGCCACAGAATTAAATCTTAAGCAATGGTCGTAAACATCATTGGAAAACAGAGTGTAAATAAATGGTGAAGGACTTGAAAGAACTTATACATATGACAAATGATGAGGCTGTAAATTCTTCAAAGGTCGGAAAATAATCCCTCAGAAAGCAGAAGAAATAATCCAGTCTCTTGGATTCTGATATGAAAATATCATTGAACTGATAGATTCAAAATATGAATCTTCGGATCCCACTTCAAAAAAGTTTAAGAAGGAAAAAGTTTAAAATAGAGATGGAAAGAGGATGACAGAACTCTGAAGCACAAAATTTTGAATCCATCAAAGGGTTATAAACTATAGCTAAGGACGGAACAGCGAATCTTTAAAAGTGCTTAATAGAATGTTATTCTCTTAAGTTGAAAAAATAAGTGTTAAATCAATGCTTAGGGTATTAACTCATGTACCAAGGAAATTTAGAGAAACCTAAAAGACCAATTACTATTAAAGACATTTACATCTGCCTCTTTTCTATTGGATGTGGCTTAATGAGTAAATGAAGGCTGGAGGTAGAGAGGCAATCAGGTAAACCCAGCTTTTTTAGTCAGGTGATATTTGTTTTTAAAGTCATGGGATCAGTATCTTTAGTTGTAGTTCTATTATGTGGAGTAAGCAAAAAATTGCCAGATATTTCCACGCAGTGGGATGTCTTTCCATCTTAGGGTTTTGGGTATCACTTCTAAGTCTTTAATGCATATTGAATGAACTTAGTGTGAGACAGTGGTATAGTTTCATTTCCCTCATTTTGTGTGATTCTATCCAGTTTTCCCAACACCATTTGTTGACGACATTTTCCTATCTTCATTGAAAAGTCTCAGCTCCTTTGTCACTGATTAACTGTCCATCTGAGAGTGGGTTTATTTCTGGAATTCAAATCTATGCCACTGATTGTTGTGTTTATTTTTATTTTAATACCATGCTCTTTTGATTACTATAGTTTTGTAGGATGTTTTGAAGCCAGGAAGTATTCTTTTTTCTCCTCAGGACTGCTTGGGAGAAAATATTTGCACCTCATACATCTGGCAAGGGGTTAATATCCAAGACTTATAAAGAACTCACACAACTCAACAAGAACAACAACATAAACCCAAATAACCCAATCAAAGCATAGCCTCGTTATGCACACAACCTAAGTGCCCAACAAGAGAGGAATAGATTTAGAAGATATGATTTATAGACATACAGAATGGAATACTACTCGGCCATAAAAAAGATGAGATTGTTCCATTTGTGACAACATGGGTGCAACTGGGGGGCGGGAAGATGCTAAACAAAATGAGTCAGAAGGAGAAAGGCAAAATCAAGATGATTTCACTCATGTGTGGATTATGGAGAAACAAAGGAACAGACAAAACTAAACCATAACGAACCCCAGAAATCTGCAGAACTTAGGCTGCCGGAGGGGGAGGGGTGGAATGGGGAGCAAAAGTGGGGGGACCCTATGACTGCAGTGGAGGCTGATGGGACCTTGGGTGGTGGGTGTGGTGTGGGCACATACATCTGAAGAGGGGTGAACCTGTGCCCCTAAACCATGCAGTGTCGTGAACTAATGCTCCATCTATAAAAGGAAAAATAGAATGCCTTGGTGTTCCTTACGCGGATGGAGGCAGGTGTCCCTCAAGAGGGCCAAAGGTAGAGTTGTTCAGGGCACAAAAGGCAATTTTTTCCTAAACAAGGAGATTGGGCGTGCAAGCAGCTGCTAGAATGCAATTTGTAGTTGAGCCTCAGTGAGTGGGGAGAAGAGAAAAGTTTTCTGCACAGGTCACATGTCGACGTTAAATCCTTGTGAAAATAAACTCAGAGAATGTTCTAGAACGCTGGTTCCGCTCTCTATTGTAATGATGTGAGGCTGTTTTGGGGACACGACCTTCTAGTCACAGAGCAGGAGCTGTCTGCTCAAACACTTGCTTCTGTGATCCCAGAGTTGTCAGAAAAAATGATTAGTGAGCGCTCGTGAATAAAAGTCATTATTTTTTGGCAGATGTCATGGAAAATTTAATTGGCTCGTTTTTGATAACCTCTGACCGTGGGCTAATTCGTTTGTTGCCAAGGAATACATTGAGCCTGTCATGGGTTCCACAGAAAGTTGAGAGGGAAAATGTACCGCTTGGGAATCATGTTCGATCTCTAGGTGACGGAGATTTTTTTTGCTGGAACCAGGTTTATTTCTGATCAAGAGCCCAGAAAATGGTTCCTGATTATCTGGTGCATGGTGCAATGAAGACATTCGGTAGCAAATGGGCCTCCTCTTCCCTATGAGCTGGGGGGGGTCTTCTGCCGTGGGAAGAAGTCATCCCCATCCCTGAAGACACCCACTATCCTTCACTGAGTCATCATCAAGCCTTCTTTGTAAATCAGGTATGAGAGTCTGCGATAATTCGGTTGACCTTCAAGCCCCAAAGACGTCAGAATCTCAAATCCAACCACGTCATCCCAGCAGGCGTTCATCCTTATTCATTCATCTGAGGAGACAAGTTCCCAGGAGCTGCTGGAACTCTTTTCTACCCTGCGACCTTCTATTATGTCCCTGTTTTCCAGATATTTACAGACCACGGCTCAGAGAGGTTAAGGAACTTGCCTATGGCCACACAGCGAGTGAGAAGTGGTGCTCTTGAATTCTCAGATTTTATTTATTTATGGATGCACACAAGAGCTGGGGTGCAGGCCAGAGGTGGGGGGCGGTGAGAGGACTCCCCAGAGACAGAGTGGGGAGCAGAACAGGCGGATCCACTGAAACCCACTGCTGAGGGGAGCAGTGGGGAGACAGGAGGGGTCTGCTGCGCCCTGTGGGAAGCTCCCTGGCCGGGGATCGAACTCGTGCAGTGTCTAACATTGAGATTAGCCCTGAGGCCACGAGGGAGGCCCGAAGCTTCAGTTTTAGAATGTCGCTTGCCTCTGCTGAAGAGCTGGGACACTGTCCGTCACTCAAGCGGGCAGAGGGTATGAAAATAACAAGCTGGCAGAGACAGTTATAGGTACTGTTAAAAATGCATCTGTCCTTTGAAATCAGAATGTTGTTTTCCTCTCACGGGCGGTGAAAAATGCCTCCCATTTCCCCCCGACACAGAAACAGTCCTTCCTTTTCATGGTGTCACCGATGAAGCAGCGAGGATGTGGAGACTCAGGAGGGCTGGACATGTCCAGGGCCAGGGCACACAGAGGAGGCACATTAAGGGCAGCCCACGCCGTCCCGCCCCATGTCGGGTATTTTTTTTTAAAATAAAGAGCAGCAGCGGATCTTTATGCGAAGACTCCCACGAGTATCACAGCTGGATTTTCCCCATTGAGGGCTAAGATTTCCTTGAATGGCTGGATTTGCCCTACACACCCCCCCCTCTTTGCTCCCCTTTCCCCCAGCAGGCTTGGGGTCTTTCCTTGGGTTCGAGTTACTGAGAAAACGTCCGACGGCCCTAATGAGGTCAACTACAGAGAACGGAGTTCTACTATCTTTAAGATACGTAACGGGGAAACCCAAAGACGCAGCTTCTGCACCTTGGGGGCCAATCGCTCATACTCTGATATGGTGTTCTCAAGCGTCAGAAAAATGCAAGCCACCTTTTCCAATCTGTAGCTTTTCCAGTTTGACAAAATGGAAGTCCTCTAAGCTAAGTCCACACTGCTGTTTGTGGTGTTTCCATGGGGGAATGTGGATGAAGAATAGAGCAAGAACCTTAAACAAGTTGGGTGTTGGACCGGTAACTCCATTTGTGGAATTTCATGCTTGGGGGAAGGGTTGTCAAATGTGCAAAATGCTTCAGGCTGAAAGACAATAGAGTCGCATAAAACTGAAGTCAAAGTCTCAGAGATGAGTTGAGGACACCATGATATACGTACTGGATGGAACTTTTGCAGCTGCTTCCGATGACGATGGAAAAGTATATATAGGGGGCCTCCCTGGGGCGCAGGGGTTAAGTCTCAGCCTGTGAAGCTGTCCGCAGCCTCTGCAGCACAAGTTCGATCCCTGGCCAGGGAGCTTCCCACAGGGCGCAGCAGACCCCTCCTGTCTCCCCGCTGCTCCCCTCAGCAGTGGATTTCAGTGGATCCGCCTGTTCTGCTCCCCACTCTGTCTCTGAGAAGTCCGCTCACCCCCCACACCTCTGGCCTGCACCCCAGTTCTTGCATGCATCAATAAATATATCTTTAAAAAAGAAAAGTATATATAAATAATGGAACGGAAAATATCTGTCGGTTCTGACAGTCACTGAGTCCATACCTTAGAGCAGGCGTTTTAATACACCGACTCATTAAAATAGTATTTAGATATCATCAGGATCTTCTCTACCCCTTCTTTTCCCCGATTTGGACAGCTCAAAAAATGTACAGGGTGGTAAGAAGACTGAAGTCTGCCTCAGCACTCTGTAAAAAGGACGAGATGAATGAAGCAGTAAGTCAGAAGCGCTTGGGTGAGATGAAAACGCCGCCACGCAGCTGGGCACCAGCAACTCTCCCTGGCGCTGTGCCTTCATTTCCCCACTGAGGACTGTAGAGATTCTGGTGAATAAACAAACCCTTTCTTCCCAGCTGGGGTCTTCTGTCTGCATGAAACCAGCGGACACTCCAACCATAACCGCCGAGGGGCACTGGGCGGACATGGAGAGGTCTCGTGGAGAAACTTCAGTGAATATCAAGTCTGGTCCTCGGGACACTTCTCTTTCTGAAAACGGCTCGTGGTTTTGTCCTAAGTAGGGTGTACAACAGTGTCCCATGGGAAGGCTGGAATGGAATGATTTTACCGCTGAACCCCAAGAAGAAGAAGAAAAAACACCTGGTCACTGACATCGTCCAGTTTCCAGGGTCATTTCCCCAAGCTGGAGTCCCTCTTTGCCCAGGTGTGTGATGTGTCTATGTTGCTGTTCAACAGTGTACGGAACACCTTATATGGCTTGGGAACAGATTTGTCTTGCTTGCCGTCCCACACCTTGCGCTGTGTTGGCTCGTGCTGGAGAAAAGGCGCCATTTATGGAAAGCTCACGGGCTGGTAGAAGCCGACCTGCCACAATGGTGTGAGGAGTGAGGTCCAGAAGGAGGGGTTGCAATGGGGGACAATGCTTTACGAGGGACGGGAAGGGGGTATCGTGACCACACGTGGCGAGACATGGCGTCAGCAAAGGGTGATGTCATCACAGACGGGGCTATCCATCGAGACTTCTGTGGACACAGGCATGTAATCAGGTCAGCAGCGGCTTGGGCACCGGGCCGGCCTCACGACGCGGGCTGTTCTCTGCAGGTGGTCAAGGAATGCTCTGCTCTGGCCTGCAGACAGCAATGAGGTCCCAGCTGCCCATGAGGGGCCAGCTCATAGCCGCTCACAGGAACTCAGAGCTCAGTTCTCAAGATTTACCACAGAGCATGGGGATGAGCTCTGGACCTACGGCTGGACGTAAGGCGTGGACCTTAAGCTGGACCTAAGCTGGGACTTACGTTGCTCTCCATGTCTACATTCTGCGGCTCACTCCTCTGGATTCTACTGAAGTCTCTTGGAGGAGCAGATCTTACACACACATGCCCTCCTCACCGTCTTGGACTCATGAGGCCCCCCTGGGGGCGCAGGGGTTAAGTCTCAGCACTATGAAGCTGTCACAGCCACTGCAGCATGAGTTCAATCCCCAACCAGGGAGCTTCCCACAGGGCGCAGCAGACCCCTCTTGTCTCCCCGCTGCCCCCTCAGCAGTGGATTTCAGTGAATCCGCCTGTTCTGCTCCCCACTCTGTCTCTGGGGAGTCCTCTCACCCCCTCACCTCTGGCCTGCACCCCAGCTCATGTACGCAAAAGTAAATAAATAAATCTTTTTCAAAAGACGTGGTCTGTATACACAATGGAATAGTATGCAGCTATGAAAAAGATGAATTCAGGGGCCTACATGGCTTCTGCTCCCCACTCTGCCTCTGGGGAGTCCTCTCACCCCCACAACTCCAGCCTGCACCCCAGCTCCTGTATGCATCAATAAATAAATTTTGAGAGAAAAAAAATCTTGGGCTCACAATTGCCCTCAATGCCCTCTGGCCAAAGTCCAGGAGAGAGACCCACTTTACCTAACACGGAAGACAACACAGCCCTCACTTGAGAGTCTGCGTGACAAGACGGGTTTACTACGCGTGGCACAGAGGGAAATGCGTGGTGGGCAGCCTCCGCAGGAAGGGATTTATTGCAGGATCTGGGTTTTGCTTGGGTGATTCTGGGTGGGGGCAAGGCAGCACCGGTGCTGGCAGAGTGCCCTAGTTTCTGCTGTGGGCAGGTTGTTGCTTCCACGACGACAGGAGCACAGAGGAGGTGGCCTTTGGTTCATCTTCAGCAGAGGTGACCAGGCTGTGAGGGGAAATCACGCATGTGCAGAGGGAGAGCAGCCCGAGACGATCGGTGGAGGCGGCTTGGTCTTCTCTAAACGCCTCTGTCTTCGGCTATTGCAGTGAGCTCACGCCTGGGCTGCTTTCACTTGAAACAAGCTGCTCGAGCCACTTTGTACAAGACGAGAGCCACCCAGGACAGATCTGGGCAAATGGACGTTTTCACGGGTGGCAAACTACGGTTCCCCTTTGAATCTTCTCCGCCATTTGAAAGCGTGAGGCGCATTCTTAGGTCAATGGCCCATGATTTGATGGCCCCTCATTAGCCATAGCAGATGACATTCAGACAACAATCTAAGATGACTGTTATTTCCTCCTAAAACCAGGAGAGAGGAGGTGGGTGGGGAGGCTGGGGCAGGGAGTGGGCAGAGTGCCCCAGGAGGGGTCTGAGCTCACCATCAACTCAATCCCTTTATCCGGCCAGCTGGGGAGGGTATTCCTACCTGGGCATGAAAGGATTTGGGCAGCAGGTAAATGTTTGGTTTCACTGGGTCCCCTCTGCCAGGTGTAACCTCAGCAACCTCACCCATCGGGGGGCTGCTGCTGCAGTCTTGAAGAATCAGCTCAGACACTCGCCGCCTCAGATGTGAACAGATGGGAGAGGACCCCAAAGGTACGGGGTTTTAGGCAACAGCCCTTAAGCTCTCCCCCAGTCGAGTAGCTGTGACCGGGAAACAAGCTCGACACGGGGATGGAATATTTGAAATTGTTGGGTGGGGGTGAGCCTGTGTCTCTCTGCTGGCTCAGTTTTGCTTCCTCAGGCATCTCGGGAGAGAGGGGAAGGCGTCCACTCACCACCAGGCCCATGGGGCTCCCACTAAGGAGATTTCACGATCAGTGATGTAGACCATGTCCTGTGGGGCTGCCCAGTGCCTGCACCCTCCAACCTCACTTAATCTCTATCAAGTCATCTCAGATCCAATCTCCCCGCGAAGCCACCGTTACGTCGCAGAACATGAAGAATTCTTTGTTTATGCCTCTGTCAAAGAATTGGTGTCACGTCTCCAAAGAGGAAATGCAAATGGCAAACAGGCATATGGAAAAATGTTCACCATCCCTCATAATCAGGGAAATGCAAAGCAAAACCGCAATGAGATACCACCTCACACCAGCAAGAATGGCGCACGTATTAAAAAAAAAAAACAGGAAACAACAAATGTCGGTGAGGATGTGGAGGAAAGGAGCTCTCCTACACTGCTGGGAATGCAGCACTGGTGGAAAGCTGTATGGCGATTCCTCAAACAACTAAAAATGGAACTTCCATAGGACCCAGTAATACCACTTCTGGGAATCTACCCAAAGGACACAAAAACATTAATCCAAAAGGACACATGCACCCCTATGTTTATTGCAGCACTGTTTACAATAGGTAAGATAGGAAAACAACCCAAATGCCCAAAAATAGATGACTGGATCAAGAAGATGTGGTACATGTACGCAACAGAATACTATGCGGCCATCAAAAATGATAAACGCATGCAATTCACAGCAACATGGATGGCGCAAGAAGGGGTCATGCTCAGTGAAACAAGCCAGAAGGAAAAAGAAAAATATCGGATGGTTTCACTCAGAGGAGGAATACAGGGGAGCCAAATAAGGGATCAGGGGAGAAAATAACAACAACAAAACCAAAACCAAAACTAGCGGGCAACCAGAAATGAGAGACATTCAGCGAGGCAGGGGGAGGATAAGGGTTCAAAACAGGGGAGAATAGAGCACAATGATGACTGTTCACGGGTGAATCGATGGTGGGTAACCCACGGGGAATACACAAGACACATATAAAAAATAAACAAATAAAAGAATTGGTCTCATTTTGCACACATTCCTAAGTCTATGTCTTCGTTTTGACAGGGGAAGTGGTTTGGGACAAGAAATTATGTCTCATTTTCATTCTTTTCCCAGTACCCTTAGTGAATGAATAAATGAGAGAACGACGTCAGACAGAGGGTGTTATGTTTGCCCCTGGGTTGGGGGCGCTTGAGTTTAAGGACTTGACCCACGGGCTGGAGAAATCAGACGTTTTTTCAACCTTATTCTCAAGAAGAACAGTACAACACCATGATTCATCTTGACCTTTGCCGAACATACATATGCATGAGACCCGTCAATATTTAAATGCTTTTCAGACACGAGGAGACCTTATTCTGTTTGGCCCAATTAACGACAGGCCTCGTTTCGGAGAATTTTCCAATTAGTGACGATCATATTGATCATTGGCTGATGTTAATTAGACAACTGGAATCGTGTTTGAAATATCGGAAATACCCGCTTTCGAAAGGTATATTTAAATATCAATTTAATCTTGGAGGTACTTATGAAAATGCCCTGATGGGAATAATTTTGTGGGATCATAATACTCAGTGCAAATCCTAACTATTCTCTGACTCATTATTAAAATTCAGGATCGCGAAGCACCATACACCAAATGATGTATTGTACATAATGACTTTTTATTCAATTTTTCTAATCTCTATTTTTCATCCCTGGAGGGTTTTTTTTTTATTCCTCAGTAATTGTCCAGAGCTTTAAATAAAAGAATAGTAGTGATTGAATCTTCACGGGTCTTTATTTTTAGACTCACATCTTGAAGTCTGCAGAAAGAGCAGCAGAGAACATAGGAGAAAATGGTGCAGAGAGGTTACGGAAATCCTTCTGACTGGGGTGCCCTTCATTTCTCCCTGAGACCAGCAGGGGAGAAAAAGACCTTGGAGGGGGAAAAAACTCTCCTCTGTTTTGTGAGTGGTTGATTTGAGATATTATCGTTGACCAAATATTTCCCAAGTCGGTCCCATCCCACGCCCCCACTCCCCTCCAAGCCAGCGCAGAGAGAGGGCATTAAACACACCAGAGACACACCTTTGTTCCGTTTCTCCCATGCGTACCCATTGTCCCTGCAGCCAGAGCTCAAAAAAATGCAAAAATTCTAGAACAGCATGCCCTGGCAGCCACCAAAATGTAGTTGAAAATTGTGAACTCCTTTCCAAAGGGAGAAAACAACTTTTAAAATTAAAAAACAAGCGCCGGTTTTGTGGTAATATATCCACGAGACCAAGTTGAAATACGACCTAGAAGAGGTTATTAGGAAGATTTTGTGCCGGTCACTGCACCGGCCTTTAGCTCCCTGGCCATGAATTCTGGAAGCAGGTGCTAGGTGGGTTACGGAAGACGGAGGAGGTGCCGAAGTTGTGAGCATATGAATAACTTTGTGAATGTTTGCCTGGCAGTGTCTGTGCTAACACTGGAGCAATTCTGATTAATGATATTTGGCAAATATGTTGAAAAGCAGAGAGCGCTCATTCATTTAGAGATGCTCTGTGTCGAAAGGTTGAGGCTGATAAGGGAGAGCGAGGGCGTGAGTAATGGGGCCATCCTGGTTTGGGGTGGGATTGAAGCGTAGGTGGGGAGATTCTTATCTCTGGTCTCTGCTCTCCGGAAAGGAGACAGAAGAGAGGATTAAGGTTCAGGTTGTTTTGCGGGAGATGGGAAAAAGCAAGGGGGCCATTCCTGAGGATGGCTGTTTTCTCTCTGCATTAGGAAGGAAGGCTGATCCCAGACCGGGCATTGCGGGGGCCAGCTGATGAGCTGTGATAACCAAGGTCAAGGGAGACCAGAAAGGAGACAGCTGTAGCTGACAGGTGCTGCCGGGCTGACGGAATAGGGACCGGTGGAGCAAACTCCCCAGACAGAATAACCCAGGACCAGTTCGTGCTGGGCGCCACAAGTGATCGGGCACTGAGGTCAGTAATGAACCCTGAAGATTTCCTGTGAGGGCTGAGTGTCAGGTGCAAGTCACATATTTTGCTCCCGCGATGCCTTTGCTGGTAATGTGGGAGGCGATCCTTTTTATGAGATGTCTGGTCCAACTAGCCACTTAAAAATCCGTTTCTGGGGCCTCCCTGGTGGCACAGCGGTTGACTGCTGTGCTGTGGAGCTGTCGGCAGCGGCGACGCGAGTTCGATGCCCGGCCTGGGAGATTCCCACATGGCGCAGCAGACCTCTCCTGCCTCGCCCGCTGCTCCCCTCAGCAGTGTATTTGGGTCGATCTACCTGTTCTGCTCCCCACTCTGTCTCTGGTCAACCCTCTCGCCGCCCCACACCTCTGGCCTGCACCCCAGCTTGCATGCATATATAAATAAATCTTTAAAAAAAAATCCGTTTCTGGCAAAGCAGGTGGGGAAGACGGCGGACGGAAAAATCCTCGAGTCATCACTGCCCTTGGGAACACCAAGGAAAAGCGCCCAGAGGGCGCCCCCACACGAGAACGGACCAGTGTCTCAGCAGAAATGGTTTTGCCACAAGGCGTGAGCTGAGGCTGTGCTCCGGCGGTGGGGCGAAGACAGGAATCTCAGCGTCGAGTATGAAGTCGGGGAGGAGAGCGTGGACACATTCTGCTAGGAAGGGTCCTCCCTGGCCACGGCGGGTGCCCTTGCTTCACCTCTGAGGGGTGGGGTCTTGCATCGAGGGGCTTGAGAAGCTCGTTACGGCAGGGAAGGACCCCCGGTGTCCCAGTGGGGTGCAGAGCTGTTCTGATGCTACAGAGTCAGTGCGCGAGGCCCAAGTATAAACTGGGGAGAAGAGGCGCCGTGCAGAGAACGCCGACAAAGATGGCCTCTTCGTTTCTTCGTTCTTTTTCCTTCCTATTTCTTTCTGCTTTCACCTGATTCCTTCACGTATTAGGGTCTTCGTCTCGCTAATTCAGTCTCCCATTGGGCTCAGTCTGCTTCCCTAACTTTCTCGGCAATTTTTTAGCTCCCTTATTGATCTTTAGGCATCCTGCAAGCCCCTTCTTCTCTTTTTTTTAGAGATTTTTTATTATGCCTACAAGCTGGGGTGCATGGGGCAGAGAGAGGGTGCACCAGAGACAGAGTGGGGAGCAGCACAGCCCAGCCCAGGCATTGACGGAGACTTGCTGAGCTGTTCCTTTGGAAATGGCGTTTTGGCTGATGTGTGTGTGTGTCGTGTGCGTGCTGAGCTTGAACGAAGACAGCTAGCATTGGGGAGCCCGGTCCACTCTTACAAGTGCCCTCCCGCAGGGCAAGTTTGTCCGCACCCCTTCTGTGCCCACCGTGTGCGTCTGCCCGACCGTGGTGAGGCAGCTGCGTCTCTCTGTCGGATCCCTGGCTGCTGCTTCCTTGGCTGAAGACGGGGGTGGTTTGTGTTTCCCTCGAAGAAACAATTAAATTAGAAATGTCAAGGAGATCGTTGGCGTTTCCCTCGGATGATGAGATGGCTGCGGGCATCGCGGGGGTTTAAATCAATGGCGGTTCGGTCATTAACCCAGTAACCACCTCAACGAGGGACGTGGGGGGAGGCGGAGACAGCCTGAACACCTGCCACCTCAGCGACAGCCCGGGAGTTTTCTAGGTTGGCGACACGATTGAATGGGGACCGCGGCATCGCAGGGACCTCTGGAGAGAGGCTCTGTCCTCGTGTGTTGGAAGAAAAGGGAAAGATGAGCCACTGTTTCTGGCGTGGTCTGGGGCTTTCCTTCCAGGATGCCGCTAGCACATCCGTTTGCAAATGCTCCGGTTTGCAATGAAGACATAGGGGGAGCTCGGCACGGAGAGTATCTTGGTCCCTAGTCATGTTTTCATAATTGTTTACGGCGGCTCCACACTGTGCATTGATTTAGAAAACAGCCTGTTCATCAATACTTTATCAATGGAAACACAGACCACTTCCTCCCCAAGGGAAGAGGAGAAGACGGAAAGAGCAGGGAGGTAGGTCCCTGGTGGGGTGAGGAGAATACTTTGCAAGACCCTGCCGACGTCACTCAAGGAATGAGTGCCCTTCTATCCATCAGGCACATGAGCGGCGTCATCAGCCTTGCTTCGGTGAGTGTTTCTTCTTGCTTCCCACCTCAGAAATCCCGTGTTGGTATGAATGATGTTTTAAGTGTGAAAACCTATAAATTATGCAAGATATTTTTACAGCCGCAGGAATTTAGCTGAGTGCTTAAGGGGAAGAATGATGGGTGTTTTTGCAGCCTCTGCAGAGGTTTGGAAAGTAAGAATTGTAGTCGGGAGTCAGCTGTGCCTCGGTGCCTTCCCGCGTGCCCCCTTTCCTGCCAGCCGCCTCACTCTCTCTCTCCCGGGGGGCAATCCGTATTCCTCTCCCCACTGGCTCATCAGCCCTCTCCTTCCATCCTGGTGTGCGGGTTCTTCTTCATGCTTCAGCTCAAGCTTTCACCAAAGGGCTTACCAGATGCCTCCCCAGGGGCCTCTGAACATTTTCATGTACTCACACTTGAGCTGGAAGCATGTAGAGTCTCCAGAACCCCAAATTCCTCCCCCGGTAGTTATGACAGTAGTTTCGTACTACTTTCCTGACCACATGAGATAGCTTCTCTTGGTGTCCATCTGTCTCCTTGGTTCCATCTGTCTATCTATTCATTAATCCATCCATCCATCCATCCATCCATCCATCCATCCATCGATCCAGCCATCATCTGTAAATCCTATCCGCCCATCTAGCCTGTCTACCTATCTATCTAATCATCATTCAACGATCGATCCATCCATCCATCCATGCATATATTCATCCACTCACCCATCTGCTCACCCCTCCATTATCCATCCACCCATATGTCCATCCATCCATCCATCCGTCTATGTGTCCATCTAGATCGCTATCTGATTGGTTCTCTCTGGAGAACCCTAAGTAATGCAGATGGGGTTAAAATCAGTACTCATCCTATATGACTGTTTTGAGAATTCAACGGGATATCAGACACAGAGTGCTCGGAGAGACTCAGCGCAGTGTACGGGATGAACTGACGTAGACTCTGTGGGATCAGCATTATTTCCACAGGGCTCTGTTGCTTTCTCGTTCGTGTCCTCACCCCGAGGCTGCGCCCGAGGGTCTCCTGCATGCAGAGCCGCCTTCTCTGCTCCCACCCCTCCCCTGTGCTTCCAGCCCTTAGAACTGCAAAGCAGGAGCTCAGTAAATATTTGGCAAGTGATAAATAAGAGACCGTACGACCTGGAGACCCCCAGAAGCTCAGGTGCAGCCGTCTTTCTCCCTGTCTGACCGAGGGTCTGCGGTATGAGCGAGCGTGAGAGAGTCCGACCACGCCGGCCGTCGGGGAGCGGGCCGAGAGGCAGACAGACGCAGCCAGGCCAGACGCACAGCGCGGCTCCCCGGCCAGACAGGACACCGGCAGAGGAAGGAGGGATGCTGGAAGACATTCCGCAAGCCGCTGGGATAAGGGGGTCTCGACCCAGTGGATGACGTAGGGCTTGTGTTCCTCAGGGAGAAACCTGCCTCCACCCGATTTTGTAGAGCTGAATTGGATGTTGGAGACGCCACGTCTGCAACACTGAGGCATCTGATGATCCCCAAAGTGTTAAAACTCAATCAGCAAACAATGCTTTCCTACCTCCCTTCTAGTGCAGGGGATTCGTTTGGTCTTTCTGGCTCAGAAGAGAACTTCCGACAATGTCACACGTGAAAAAGGTCGGCGGAACAAAAGAGGAAAAGGAAAGTATGAATAAGGCATAAGGAAGTAGGGTGTCCTCAGAATCGGCGAGGAACATTCCAGCAAGCAGGGAAATGACCACGCAAGGAAAGATATTTCAAGACCTGGAAAATGAGCCCTCGAAATCACCAGGCTATCGAGAAGCAGGTTGAGAATAATTTGCTAGAAAAACATATTTCCAAGTCATGCTTCTTATTATCCAAATAATACTCATTGTGAAGCATTTAACAAACACAGGAGCGGGACAAAGGGAATAAAAATCACTCAGCAGTTATCCTACTGCGAGAAACATTTTCTTCCGGTCCTTTTGAGATTATTTTTTACAAAACGGGGGGAGCCTGCTCTAAAAAATAATTTAAATACTGTTTTTTAAAAAATGTTACGTTGTGAGCATTGCCCCCTGTAAAGTGGTATTTGAACAACTTGCTTTTATTGCTGGACAGCCATCCCACAGCCACCATTTCCTTGACACGGTGACACTGTTTCTATATTGTAAAAATAATGTTTTCATTTCGCTACAACATTTTTTACATTATGATAACACTGTTTTCACGTAGTTACAGCGATGTTTGTACATTGTTGAGAAATCAGCATCAGGACAGTATTTCATGGCTGGTGGAAATGACACAAAATTGGAATTTCAGTGTTCTTGGCTGTACTGATGATGATAGCTTTCACCCCGCGAGGGAAGTTGGGTTTGGGGGGATAGAGATTGTAAAATATTTACTGTTTGGATTCTTGCAGAAGTTCCTGACCCTTGGGCTCTATAAACGCATCGCTGCTGCAAAAAACATAATTTCCATGCTGTATCATATTTATACAATGTCTACTGAGACGCTATGGCGCATCGGGGAAATTTTCCTTGGTATTTCGGGTAAGGCTGTGAATTTTCTTGACCTAAATTATGGCTGACGTCTCTGAATATTGTCCTGGGAAATTAATTACGGACCGAAGATATTTTTAGACTCCTGATGTATTGTTCTCCAGAAAGGCAGAATGCATGCATCCTGTTCTGTGTCAAGGTTGCTTATAAGAAACGAGAGCTTTGGGCCGTATTGTGGCGTCTAGCATCTCCACCAGCTGGGCACAGCTAGGCAATCGCTGGCTGGTGTCTCTCTAGAAGACTTTGCACCCTCTGCTGTGGGTGGCTGGAAAGGGTCCCTGTGCACCTGGACGATATAGCAAACCATTCCCCTTAGCATACAACTGGATTTAAACCAGTAAACAAACCCCCGGTGGGTCTAGCCTTCGGAGAGCAACCACGCCAGGCAGGCAGCAGACAGCAAGACAGTATGAACAGAGCTGTCCAGCCGAGGCAAAGGAGCAGACAGATTGACGAGGCCAGCGGCTCTGAGGGCAGAGTGCACGGCGGACAGCTCTCTGCCCCGGGCACGGAGACCGGATGAGGAGCCGTGGTGAGGAATTCAGGTGCCAGCGCAAGGCAGGCACCTGAGTGGGGGTGTATCCAGTGGGGACGCCAGAATCCAAGACAACCCCAGACGCTGCGTGGCTGGATATGTTCATTCCAAGGGTAAACATGGGGCAGAGGCATTTCGACGAGTTCTAGTCACTGCACGTTTTTCTACCAGCAAGTTCATCTCTTCTTTGCTGTGACTTTTAAAGATCCCTCTGTTTCAAGAATATCAATGTTTTGTTTCCTAAGTAGAGCTTATGCAGGATTTCTAGGCGTTTTGCATGGGCTTTTGCTATCTGTGACTTACAAATGAAAGACAGTGGATTAACAAGATTACATGGCTGTTTAATGCAAGGCCTCTCAAATCCTTTAATATGATAAGGTGAATGGAGAATCCACAGACAGAGACATTACGATGCAGTGGTTGTGAGAATTACTGACCATTGTTTACCATGCAGCTTTGAGATGATGCTTTAATCTGTTTGGTGGCTAAAATGTGGGAAACCTTGCTAGGAAACAGGAATATTGTAAAACCAACTGAATCATAATAAAAGAATCAGCATTATGAGAAATTTTAATAAAGTGGAAAATCCAATATAAATGTAACAACAGTTATATCAGTTGCAAAGCATTACTTGAAAGGGGACACCCAGTAGGAAAGAAAACAAAAGATATCTAGAAATAACCTTAATAAGAAATAAGTAAAAAACCTAGCTAGGAAATCACAGAACTTTGCTAAGCAATATAAAGTTAGACTTAAGTACACATGCGGAAAAAAGCCACTTTCCAGATTTCAAACCATGAGTATTTCAGATGTGTCTATCACCACCCTCCCCGCCCCCCAAAATACTGCACATTTAGACTATGAACACAAAAATTCTTAATGGATACTGTTAGGAACTTGTACGATTTTTTCCTGAATCTAGCTGAAATTATGGAGTCATCTTATCAGTGAAAGCCTTTAAAAGTTGGTGCAAGACAACTAAGGCAAGACAGTAAATTATTTCACCCTCGCCAGGGAGATAAACCCCATGAAACCCTCAGACACGTCTTAATTACACTTCTGAAAGTTTAAACACACAAAGAAAATCTTGAAAGGCACTTACAGAAAAACCCTTTATTTAGAACACGATATAGATTTCAGCTGACAGCAGATTTCTCATCGGTACCCATGGAGGCTACTTGGAAGTGGTACAGTGATTTTCAGGATCCTCTAGAAACAAAGGGAATCAGAGTTCTCAGCACACCGACGCTAAAACACGGTTAAAAGAAATTCTCTGAATAGAAGGAAAATCATCAAAGACAAAATCCTGGCATGTCAACAGTGGAAAAGAGACCCACGATATGTTACAATACAGGCAACTGCGCTTTCTTCTCAAGTTTTCCAAATTACATTTGCAGGTTGAATCAGAAGTTAGAACAATGTCTGAAGGGGTTCTAACTGCTTGCTGAAAACACGGGAGAGGTAAACCAAGGCAAGGTTTTTGCAAGTCACTGAGTCTTACAACATGGTGACCCCATAATAGTCTGTGCTACTTACGAATTGATCGTATAATATCTCGAGAAACCACAGAAAAGTCCCTGAAAGAGATCCAGTGAGGACACTAGAGAGGAACCTAAAGGGATTGTAAACAGTGTCCGAGTCGCCCAGAGGAAGCGAAAGAAACGAGAAGAGAAAGAGATGACAGCAAAGTTGGGTGATTTGCCGCTCACAGATCAGAAATGCTATTAAGTGTAAACGGTCTAGACAGACCAACAAAAAGGCAGAGATTGGCATCCACTCTTGACAGAGGCTCTCAGAAAAGGAGAAAGAGAGGGGCGCTTTCTCCGCTGTCCGGAGAAGAGCTAGTAAACCGCACACAGCTGACCGTCCACTTGACGTAAACTGAATGTGTCCCCTTCCGTGGTAGCAGGCGGACACCCTCACTCCCTTCCACTTCATCCCACAAGTGCTGGGGTCAGCCCAGTGAGAGAGTAAAACACACACGGATCAGAAAGCCGGTGATAAAGCTGTGCTTATACTTCACCCCAAAACAAGTCCCATCACAGAAAGAACTGCGTGGCGTTCTCCGCAACTGAAAACTCGGCTCAGTGAATGCGCCCGTTCAGAGGATTTAAGACCAGCTAGTCAGGTGAAAGTATGTGCAGGGCATATATCCGCCAGGATGGCCCTGTGTGGACTACGTAAAAACCCCTCAAAACACAGCGGTGAAAATTCAACGAGAACACAGACAGCACGCAAGAGACACCTCTCCGGAGAGGAGATGCAGGCGGCAGATAGAAGCGTTAAAGACATTTGACACCGGCACTGTTAGGAAATGCAGATTAAACCACAACGAGGTCACCAGGCACTTCTCACAAGGGCCCAGGCTGAGAGCATTGACACGAAGGCTGGCGAGGAAGCAGAGAAACTCAAGCCAACCGCCTGCACTGCGGGGCATGCAAAGTGGGGACGTTGGGCGCTTTCTTGCACGATTGATGGTTTAGCTAACACAGAGGGGAGCCCTTGAAACCTTGCTGCACGACTCAGGGACAAAACAGAGCAAGTGTCGACACCGCTGCAGCTCCAGAGAATGACCCAGCGTCCAGAAAGACAAGCTCAAAGGCTGTGGTTCCAGCTACGCGGTTTTCCAATGGGCAGTGGTGATGAGCGGAGACCAGGGTTAAGGAGCGGGGGAGCAGGAGGGAGGCAGACAGGGTCCCTAGCAGGCGTCCTTGGCGTGGAGATGTCCTACATCTCCATTTACCCAACTGGGGAGTTGCGCTGTAGCTTTGCAAGATGATGCCCTTGCAGGGAACATGCACGAACTCCGGGTCTATGATCTCTTCCGACGCGAGGGCTGTAATTATATGAAAATACGATGTTTAATTAGGATAAGAAAGGATGAAGCTCTGGTGGACACAGCGACAAAGAAGGGCCTTTAACGGGATGGAGGGCTGTCTGCTTGCGTGCCTCGCCG
Organism: Scalopus aquaticus; assembly: GCA_004024925.1. Taxonomy (NCBI): domain Eukaryota; kingdom Metazoa; phylum Chordata; class Mammalia; order Eulipotyphla; family Talpidae; genus Scalopus; species Scalopus aquaticus. The sequence continues at coordinate 50,882 of PVIJ01009309.1, forward strand.
TCCGAAGACTGAGGCAGTCTGTTTATCAGCCTTGCCAAGAAAGACTGGGGTTTTCTGCCTTTTTGTTTTCTGCGAAGGAGTCACATGTTGAGCTGGAAACAGAGGCGTCCCCGAGGCAGCTGCTGCTCTAGCCGCTGACCCTGCGTGAGGACCCGGTCAGCCGTGCCTGCGCTGGGTCCCATCTCACACAAACAAAGCCCCCGCTGACCACAGCTGCCGACCGAGGGCCGGCGTCTGTCTGTGTGTGACTGGTCGGGCCCGGGGTGCTGAGGACCTCGCAGCAGGGACCTGAGTCCTTGCCTTGTGGAGAAACTCACCGCGTGCCGCCGAAGGGAGTTCTGGGGAGACCTTTCCAGGGGGGACCCAAGAACCCGGCTCTGCTCTCAAATCCGTCGGAAAAACAACATCAGCGTCATTGGGGTGGCATCTACACCCTCCCCGTGGCGAGGGGCGTGCAGAAAAGGCCTCCTGTGTGCACCTTCTAGGGCAGGGGCTGCTGTGTTCTTCTGGGAAGGGCCAGAGAGTAGATACTCTAAGATCTGCAGGTCTCTGTTGCAACCACTCAACTGGGCTGCTGTCCGCCGTCCCTGCAGTCAACAGTCATTGGCAACAGGTCAAAGAACGGACAGGGCTGTGTTCCAGAAACTTGTTTACAAAGCCGGGGGGGAGCTGAGTTTGGTGCAGGAGTCGCAGAGAGCTCCAAGTGGCTCAACACTGGTAGATCCTGTGAGGTTGGGCACCTGCGAGTTGAGGAGAAGATGCCTCGGTAGGTGTTTCCCACACGTGCCGACGCTCTCCAAGGAAAGCCTTTTCTGAGTCATGTTTCTCAGTGCCCTGCCTTCCAGCGGCTGCGCCATCTCTCCTGCTCTCGCCTGCTTTGCTCACGTCTTTGTCCGCGTGCCTTGCCGGGGAATCGGCTGTGGGGTGTGCTTGTCCGTGGAGGTCCCGTCTGCTGAGTCTGGAAGCAATACGGCGCCGGGTGGGGAGTTCTTTGGACGCCACTGAGATGGAAAATTTTGTCCACACGTTTTGAAAACGGTTGTTTCAATTCATGAATCTTCGGCGGATGGAGTCACCATTTGATCTAATCATAAGAGATGGACACCAGAACGGGGCAAATCAGTGGCCATCACCTCCACGGTGTAGCCAGTGTGGTCTTTGCCCTCTGAGGTCCTGATTCCAACCTCCTTCTTGAATATCACACTAGGTTAGAAATGACATTGGGATGGGCCTGGGGGGTGCAGGGGCTAAGTCTCAGCCTACGAAGCCATCGGCAGCCACCGCAGCACGAGTTCGATCCTGGCCAGGGAGCTTCCCACAGGGCGCAGCAGACCCCTCCTGCCTCCCCGCTGCTCCCCTCTGCAGTGCATTTCAGTGGATCTGCCTGTTCTGCTCCCCGCTCTGTCTTTGGGGAGTCCTCTCCGCCCTGCAACTCTGGCCTGCACCCCAGCTATTGTATGCGTCAATAAATAAGTATTTAAAACAAACAAACAAACAAAAAACAGGTGCTGGTGAGGATGTGGAAAACAGGAACCGTCTTATAGTGTTGGTGGTAAGGCAGACGGGTGCGCAGGTGCCTCGCCCGGGCGCCCCGCTGCCTGGACGCAGTGCCCCCGTGCCAAGGGGACCCGGCTGCGTCCAGCGCCTGAGCAGATGTCTGAATGTTGCCAGCAGCGATCAGAGAGCCTGGGAGCCCACTGGGCTTTGACCCTTGGGAGCGCGGGGACGGAAATGCTCAGAGTCGAGCCCATTTCCCACCCAAGCCGGTGCCGCGTGGCTGGGCCGCCACCCACGGTCATCGCGCAGCGGCTGCCCCTGTGCGCGCCGCGTCCTCGTCGGCCCGTGGACCCAGCCCAAGGCAGGGGCTGCCGCGCCAAGACGCAGCTCTTGACGCCAGTCCGAGAAGGCGGGGCGCGGGCGGAGGACCCCCGGAGGCGCCGCTGACCAATGCGTTTAGGCTATTTTTAGGCGCAGCGTAGGGGGGGGCTGGACAGGGTGAGGAGCGCGAGGGCGCCCCACAAGGGGGTTCACTGAGGACGAGCTCTGCGCCCAGGCCTCTCCGGGCCGGGCCTTTGATTCCCGATCCCCTTGGAATGCGGGGAATGTCTGCAATTCCAAGACGCTGCCCACCCAGGAGCCCAGAGGAGAGCGCACAAAGGTCGCTCCGCCCCTGGCGCCCGCCCCAGGAGGCCGGGCCGGGCAGGGAGCCCAGGGCTGTTTGGGCTGGGGAGCCCCGCAGTGGGGGCGCCTCTGCGCGCCCCTGGGCTGCAGGCAAGGCGTTTCTGGCTGATTCCTTGCGCACGCGCTCCCGCCCGGTTATGCCCGCCCAAGCGCTGCGCTCCTGGAGAGGGGCAGGCCACAGAGGGGTCTCGCTTCCAGGAGGGGAGGGGCGCCTGGGGAGGACCCAGCTTCTCTGCAAATGACAAGAACTATAGAATGGAGAATTAGCTGTACTTGCCTCGCCCATTCGCCTTTCTCAGCTGGAGACACTGCCTGTCCCAGAGGGGCGTCTGGACACCCCGCTGGGAGTCTTGGGGGGCGTGCTCTGGGCACCCCCTATGTCAGCGATGGAGGAGATATAACGCAAATTCACTCAAAATAAGGTTAGACCCAGACCCACACAAGGAAGAGGGGGTGGAAAGAACCGACATAACCACTAGCAAAAACCCCTGTGCTGGCGCCTGAGTTGCAAACTGAGTAGGAGCCACACTGCAGCCCAGGGGTAAAGAAACGGAGATTGAGCCACTGCGGAATCTCAGGTCTCCTTTCTGATGGTAGTTAGCCAGGAACAGACAGGAAGATGAGCCCCTCCCGACAGAAGGAAGATGATAAAACCGAACCTGCCCCTCAGAGGGGCAGCTCTGCCCGCTGTGTCCGTGCCATGTCCTGTGCTGCCCCGTCCCTGCCCCTGATAAACGGTCCTTTAAGTATCACCAAGTCTCTGAGTCGTGGGGAAACTCGCCGTGTGCCGCCGAAGGGCGCTCTGGGGAGACCTTTCCCAGAGGGCACCAAGGACGCCGCTCTCCAACTATCCACCCCAAAGAGGACATCACTTCTCTCCCTTCCATGATAAACCTGCCCTTGTGGGTACAGCCAGCCTCTCTGCCTCGTGGGGAGGCTTGCCTGGGAATTCCCTGGTGCTGCTGAGAGGGGAGCTCTGGGAGACCTTTCCCAGGGGGCACCAAAGACCCCGCTCTCCAACCCACTGGCTCCAAAACCAACATCATCAGCACACGATGGGGGTGACTGGGGGCCCCCTCTCTCCCCAGGCCTGGGGCCCAGCCAACACGGCCTGACTTGGCCTGAGGCCTCCATGGGGGGCTGGGGGCTGCCTGGACTCCCTGCAGCTCTCCCGGATCTGCCCCCAGCTCGGAGAGGTGAAGATGTTGCTGCAAGACCCAGCCCAGGCCCTGCCTCTGGAGTCCTCTCCGGGTTGATGCGGGCCACCGGCTAGTCCCTGACTTGGCCTGATTCTGCTGTCAGACACGGAAGCCGCCGGCCCCAAGCCCCCGGAAGCCCTTCTCCGGGCGAGTTCGATCATCCTCAAGGCAGGCTCCGCTCTTTGTGGGACCCCAGGAGGGAGCACCCCCAGGTTTCAGAACAGCTGGGATATTTTCAGACTTCAAAACAGCTGGCGGTGGGGCGGCCTCAGGCAGCTGGAGAGGGGGGCAGGGACTTTATTCGGCATAAGAATGAGGCATCATGGATCATTTCTAGGGGTGGGCTCACCAGCCAGCCATTCCCTGCCTTTTTTAAAGCCCACTTTGTTTTTCTCTCTACAAATCCATGAGCCCTTTTCTCTTCCACTTTCACGCAGCTGCGGTGTCAACCAGGACCCTGAGTAGCTTGTTTGCATCTGGGACGCCCAGTTCTTTCTCCTACACCTGCCCCATCCCTTAGGGTGCAACCAGGTCAGCCACCTCCATGAATATGCAGCTCACTGGCCCCTCCGTCCAAAGCTCCACCCTGTTTATGCACCAACCTCTTTGTTGCCTCACAGGAGTCCACCCAGGGCATTTCGCTTTTCAATAACCATTCTTCAATGGCGACCCACAGGACATCTATGATGTGCCAGCACGCCTGGCACTGGGACAGAGCAGTGGGAGAGATGCTCGGTGTGTGACATAGACTTTGAAATCTTAGAGCAGTGGGCCTCCCTGGGGGCGCAGGGTGTTAAGTCTCAGCCTATGAAGCTGTCGCAGCCACTGCAGCAGGAGTTCGATCCCCGGCCAGGGAGCTTCCCACAGGGCGCAGCAGACCCCTCCTGTCTCCCCACTGCTCCCCTCAGCAGCGTGTTTCAGTGGATCTGCCTCTTCTGATCCCCACTCTGTCTCTGGGGAGTCCTCTCACCCCCGCACCTCTGGCCTGCACCCCAGCTCATCTACGCAAAAGTAAATAAATAAATCTTATTTAAAAAGATGTGGTCTGTATACACAATGGAATAGTATGCAGCCATGAAAAAGACGAACTCAGGGGCCTCCATGGCTTCTGCTCCCCACTCTGCCTCTGGGGAGTTCTCTCACCCCGGCACCTCTGGCTTGCACCCCAGCTCATCTACGCAAAAGTAAATAAATAAATCTTTTTAAAAAGGAAGTGGTCTGTATACACAATGGAATAGTATGCAGCTATGAAAAAGGTGGACTCAGGGGCCTCCATGGCTTCTGCTCCCCACTCTGCCTCTGGGGAGTCCTCTCACCCCCACACCTCTGGCCTGCACCCCAGCTCTTGCGTGCATCAATAAATACTAATAAAGCTTAAGAAAATAAAAGTTGTGTGGCATTAGTGCTGAATCCCACACAATGGGTGCCACAGAAGGAGGGCAGAACATGTAACACCAAAGTGTGACTGGAGACATGCCACCCCCAAATGGGCATCTCGGTAGGCTGACGATGTTGCCGTGGAAAGGCGTGAGTGTATGAGAGGCTCTCTCTGAGCCCCCCTCGCCAGCCTGAACACAGGGCCTCTGAAGCCAAGTCAATGGTCGTCGGTCTTCTCCCCTGGACGGTCATCTCCAGGGACAGGTGACGTCCTACAAGCCCACACCACGCCCAGACGAAGCTGTGGCAGGTGATTGCATCTGGCTCTCCTGTTCCACGCGGCCAGAAATCTTTCCTAAAACCGTTTTCTCTCCGTGAGAGAAGCAGCTTCTCCCTCTCCTGTCCCTGCTACAATCCAGAATTCTAGAGACATGTCTTCGAGTGCCTCATTTCCCCTGGGTCCTCCACCCAACGTAGGAAGTCCACGTGTTAATAAACGTGGGCTTGTTTCTCTCTTGTTAATCTGTCTTCTGTGAGAAGGATGGAAGATCAATTAGAAGGCTAGAGAGGAGAGAGGTTTTCCTCCACCACCCAATCTTTTCTGTAGCTGTGGGTGATTATTTTCCCCTGAAAGTCTTTTACAGGATTTCCTCGAGTTTATAGCCTAATTACCTGAGACCAAAATTTGGAACATAATTTCTTATTTGGAGAGAATGGAACATGTGGTCATTAATTACTTCCGTTTAAGTCCTAATTGTCTGTGAATACTTAACTTATTATATACTTATGGGCAAACGAGCGCTCTGATTTTAATCGTCGAACTCGAGGATTACCTTTGGAGTTACTGCCGAAGGCTTGGAAAGGCTCACACTTACGAACCTTGAAGCTAACGCCTTTGAAGAAACCCAGTGTTTTCTTATACGTCGCTTACCCTTCTTTTGTTCTAGATCAAAAAACAGAGTTTTATGTCACGTGAGATTTTTAACACCATCCTACTCCGTGAGAGAGGAATTAAACTTGCATTCAGTAACTATTCGCCGAGTCCCAACTATCTATTGATTCATATTCTGACCACGGGGAGGTGGACACCGGGAAGCTTGTGTTCCGGTGAAGTCCATGCCCGACAACGAGGAAACGGCCACCTGAAGCAGACAATTTATGTTCCCTGTCTGTTCAGTGTGAGAGGGAAAATGAAACAGAGCAATGGGATGAAGGTGAGCGGGGGGCGGGAGGCTGCGAGATTCTGCGTTTCCAGGCGGCGTGAGGGTCTCCCCAGCCTGCAGGGGCAGTCTCCCTGGGGACAAACCCGCAGGGTGAGAGGAGCCAGCAGAGGCAGAGCCTGGGAGGGAGGACTTGCCCGAGAAGAAAGGACGGGAATTCAGGATAAAAGAAAGAACGAGGGGGAGAGTGTGCCGAGATGAGGCTGGAGGTGACGGATATCAGGGACGGAACTGAGAGCCTTCGGGGTTTGGGACTTGCACATCTCCCTGGGTTTAATGTGAGGCCCGTGGAAGGTTTTAGCAGAGATTTGCTTGTGCCCAAACACCCTCATTCTGTAGTGTGGAGAGCAGAGAGGGCAGCAGGAGGCCAAGCAGAGAGAAGTGATGGGGGAACAAGAACTGAGGCCATGCAGGCAAGGGTGATGGTGGTGCTGAGTGGGGAGGAAAAGGAGGGTGGCAGGGTGTAATGACAGACTGGGATCTGGGAGATGAAGGGGAGACAAGAATCAAGGGGGTCTGTTGGGTTTTTGTATGTTCCAGAGAGGTGGATAGGTAAGTAGGTTGGGGGAGAGAGAGAAACTGATGATACATAGGTGGGTGGATGGATGGATGGATGGATGGATGGATGGATGGATAACAGACAGATGGATAGATGGATGGATGGATGGATGGATGGATGGATGGATGGATGATGGATGATGGATGGATGATGGAAGATGGATGGATGATGGATGGATGGATGGAGGATGGATGGAGGATGGATGGATGGATGGATGGATGGATAACAGACATACGGATGGATGGATGGATGGATGATGGAAGATGGATGGATGATGGATGGATGGATGATGGAAGATGGATGGATGATGGATGGATGGATGGAGGATGGATAGAGGATGGATGATGGGTGATGGCTGGAAGGATGGATGGATGGATAATTTACAGATGGATGGATGACGGATGTGTGGATATATAGATGACAAATACCTACATGATCGATAAGTAGACAATGGAGAAATGGATATGGACATCGATAGAGACATACACATATTTGTAGATAAGAGATAGCTAGCTAGCTACAGTTTTCAGTGAGGAATTTGCTTCTTTCTTTCTCTTAATCTCTCTCTCTACTATTCACCAGGATTCACCTGCATTAGCGCTTTCTAGGGCAATCCTAAAAGAAAAATGATCTTTAGACAACTTAGAGACACTCAACTGTGAATCATCTGGACCATGGAATTGTGAAGTTAATTGCTACCATTACCTCTTAAAAGGAAGTGAAGTCTAGAGATCCAACATCATTAGCAACCCCGAACCAATGTCTTATTCATTGCCTGAGTGCCAACTTTCTGGACTATAAGACGGTTCCAGTGAAATTCCTATCAAAGGTGACACTTTTTACATCAGAGCTGCCTGAGGGACAGAAGCTGGTAGTGGTTTAATTAGGTTCATTGTGTGTGTGTGTGTGTGTGTGTGTGTGTGTGTGTGTGTGTGTGTGAGAGAGAGAGAGAGAGAGAGAGACAGAGAGAGGGGGAGAGTGCACACACACACGCATGTAATGATTACACGCAAGTTATGATCAAATGTTTATCTCCAAGTCCTTTATTCATGATATTTTGAACTGAAGTTGTTTCATAAAATTAATCAAATTGTGGAAGGGGAAGAGCGAATAAAAGGAAAAACCAATAGTATCCTGTGAATACCTACAATACTCTAAAGCGTTTCCTCCGTGAAATTATTCTTAATTTTTCTGTTCAGTTACTTTCTGCCGACCTAGTCTCTCAACATCCCTACTTATGGCATAAAGAATACACTTTAAGAAAAATTATATTTTGTAGATTATATCTGCCTGAGTCTTTGGAACATTAAATTGTTTCTAGATTATATTTTCATCTGTGTGTATTTCTAATCTAAAACAGATTAAGATGATGGCGGGGGAGAGAGAGAGAGAATCTTAAAAGTGACAAGAAGCATATCACTCAGTCATTCCTTCATTTTCATCTGAATTTCTCTGGAACAAAAGAGAGATCTCACAAATGGGTGAGATAGGGCTATTAAAGAGGAAGGATTTATCCAGATTGCTGACAATATTCACCACATAGCCTGTTCAAGAGACAGCAGATGGTATAATCTCTGGTGCTTTTGACAGAAACAAACTGAACTCTACTGGTTTAGGAAAATAACTCTCAAGCGAAATGAGGAATGAACTACTAAAAAAATTACGTTAGTAACGAAAGAACTGTGCCCAGAAGAACAGAACTTGATAAATTCAGAGACTGCTCTTGCAGCAACCCTAAAGGTTATCTTAGTGAGCACACTGATAAGAATGACCCTCGTATCACGAACTACCAGTGACGGTAACGAATTGTAAACGGAAATCACTCCATCATATGCAACTGAAAAACTGAATTAAAACTTGGCTCCAGAGTACAGTTCTTAGTCAATGAGAAGGCTGAAGAGTGAGGTACTGAGACCTTCCAGCAGACTCTGAGAAGTCGAGACTTCCCGCTAACAGCCATGTATGTGTAGGCACAACTTCCAGAGCCACCCCAGCTAACATCTTGGCTACAACGTCGTGAGGTTCCCTGAGCCAGAAACCCTAGCTTGGTTGCTCTCTGGTTAAGGAAGCGTGGGAACCAAGAAAAGGGATGTGCTTTATCGCGAGCTGCTCCACTGTGTGTAGATTTTATTGTACGGTGTTAGATAACCCAGTTGTATAATAGTAACCAACGCCATGTTCCACTTGAGAACAGATGAAGATATTGGGATAACGGCAGACACGAGAAATATTTGGCACCAAAGTTTCAATGTTTCATCGGTGTTAAGTGAAAGTGGGACTAGGGTTTCTGACGGTGAGACGATTATAATAATCACAGGTGGACATCTGACCAGTTGGCAAATTCCATCACTGCAGATTCTGCCTTCAAAGCGTTGCAACGTAGCACCTTTTGACATGAAGGTATGAGGGCCTAAAAGACGTTTATTTATTCATCAGTCTCACATGTCCGTGTTCACATTTGAAAAAATGTTCACATTTGAGAAAAATAAATAAGAAGCGTTTGAACTAGACAGCTGATGTTAAGGTTCGCAATGGGGAAAACTACAAAGAGTCAGGAAAATTCAGGAAATGAAGGTGATGAAGGGGGAAAATCACACTCACGGAGAGTCAATCACATTTTAAAGCCATGATAATTAAAACAGTTTGGTTCTGGCTCCAGGCTGCCACAAGAACTTTTATGGCATGGTTGTTTACAGCAGTAAATGTTTGGAGGTAATTTAAGCGCCTACCAACGAAATAAGGGTTACGAAGATTATGGTATACACATTCAATAAAGTATTATGAAGGCATTTAAGGGGATAAATCATCTCAGGGACTAACATTATGCAGCAATCACTGAATGATCTCTTTATGCAGAGGTAAGAAGACTGAAAACAGATGACCTTGGGGTCTGGATAACACGAAGCTTTACTGCTTCTAAAAAGAACAGAGCTTGACCTTGGGATCTGATTCAAATTTACCAGAAGAATTTAGACAAATCGTGGACATGTGATCGCTTCAGAGGTAGAAATAGATGAAAGTAATTTGAGGAATAGAATTCAGAACCCACTTGGATAATTGAGCAAAGTTTGTTAAAGGTCTTTTTTCTAAATATTCAGACACATGAGTAAAGGGTAGCAGATTTGGCTACTAAACCAGGGTTGGTGTAATAGGGCCTGACCGATTTCATTCGAAAAAATGCCTTGGGAAGAGAAAAACAGAACCTGATCATACACTTTTTTTTTAAAGAAATGTGTCCCTCATCCTATCCAAGTTCAACATTTTTAAGTATTAGGCTTTAAAACTATGATCTTCAGGTTGTTCTGAAATCATTCATATCGCTTTACTAATCACTTTTTCCTCTTAATTAACAGGGGCTCGCTCGCAGAATTAGATAAAATTTAGTGCCCCCTGAAACTAATGGGAGGTTGTCTGAGCATCTTTCACCTAATAGTGGAAAATCAACTTGAAGTGCTACGGAGCAGGGAGTGCGGTTGAGAGCTGGATAATTTCAGACGAGAAAATGAGTAAATTTATAGAAGCGTTTGTCAGGTGGGTCAGAGAAAGAAGAAAGAGACAATGAGAGCCTATTTAGAAACTGCTGCCCAGAAGACGAGGGTGTTCATGTTGTATACACCTCAAGTCCTAACACAGGAGAGTTCCTTGATGACAAGTCACATCGCCGATAAATGGAACGCAATAGGAAGAAATCTATCTTACGCAGAACAGATGTCAAAGCAAGTCTGGCATTTGAAATGGCCAGGTAGGCAGGTAAATATTCTGTCCAATTCTAGTCTAAATCTGGACTAAGAAACAGGGCTCATCACGCTATCTTTCAAAGCATTAAATAAGGATTTCAAATTCTGATCAGCCTATTCCCCAAGGCTACCAGATTAGGTAAGTCTATTCTCCCCTGCTATCTTGCTCAAATAGGGGAAAGAGTCTCAATTCTCACTGCGGGAACGTAGGTCTCCACAGCAAACATTCTTAATATTAGTTCTTTTGTCGACCCTTCAGTTACTGTATTTGAGAATGGACCATCAGCTGTAAGTAGAAATACAATTTGTTCTTCTGACCCACCTGACAAACGCTTCTATAAATTTACTCATTTTCTTGTCTGAAATTATCCAGCTCTCAACCGCACTCCCTGCTCCGTAGCACTTCAAGTTGATTTTCCACTATTAGGTGAAAGATGCTCAGACAACCTCCCATTAGTTTCAGGGGGCACTAAATTTTATCTAATTCTGCAAGCGAGCCCCTGTTAATTAGGCCTCCCGGACGAGCGATGACAAGCTCGCCTCTCGCTGCCACTGATCGATACACAGCTCCGGCAGTTCTTGTGTCAATTACTTGGGCCTCCTAGTCAGAAAGAGGGTCCTGTTCTTGTTAGCAAGATGGACTTGCCAAAAGTCACAGCCCCACCGCCTTCTCCCTGGCGTCCACAGTGGGGGGATTCAGGCGCGATGCAAAGCACCAGTCTCCTGTATGGAGCAGTAAAAACGCAACCCCTAAATTAAAAAAAAAAATCAAACTAACAAGCAAAAAATCTAAAGAGCTTCCCCACTGCCGCCAGAGGAGCGAGCTCAACTCCGGCGCTCGGGGCTCCCAGCTCTCAGCCGCTGGATGGCATAGCCAGCTGCGATCTGTTTGATCGATGGACACCAGCCTCGTTTGATGGGGCCCCAGGAGAATCAATACACAGAGCCTAATTTAATGGAATCTGCTCTGCGGTTACTTAAAAAGGAAAGGATATTCTCCTTCCTTCCTGGAGGCCCTTCTTCTGCAAGAACCCACTGCCTCTATTTCAGGGACCAAATATCACCCATGCCTGGGACCCCATGGGCACTGCCACCCCACCTGCAGATTCTACCTTATCTTGCATTTCTCTTAGGAACGCGATAATCTCTAAAACGCTGATAAGGGATTTGCATATCGCCAAGCCGGACCACGGGGAAGGGGGACGGGGCTGGGGCCCCCTCCTATTTGACAGAGCTGAGGATATGATGAGATAAGAGAAGCAGACCCAGCACCAGGTGAGTCGGTAGAGCAGTCGCTTGGAGGTAAATGCGACGGCTGCCTTCTCTTTCGGGGTGTTTTCATTATATTTGCTTGAGCTATCGTCCTGGCCAAGGTCTGCTCATTTCCTCCGGGGACAACGGCTTTCTGATTCCACATTAAAATCTGGGACCTTTTCAGGGACTGTGATAGCTGTGGCTGTAGGGTGGACGTTTGGAGAAGTGTGTGGGGCCGGGGTGATCTGAAATTCTCTCTCTTGTTTGGGAGCTGGGAGAGCTCACCTGGCGGGGGTCTTTGCTGCCAGTGGGTGCATCTCTCCGGAGTCCCCTCCGAGCGGGGAGGGTCCAAAACCCAGTGCACTTCTCCAAAGAAGAAAAGCAAATGGCCAACAGGTACATGAAAAAACACTCAACATCACTTATAATCAGGGAAATGCAAATCAAACCCACAATGAGATACCACCTCACCACAGTGAGAATGGCCACATTAAAAAAACAGGCAACAACAAATGCTGGCGAAGATGTGGAGGAAAAGGAACTCTTCTGCACTGCTGGTGGGAATGCAAACTGGTCCAAATCCTATGGAAAGCTGTATGGCGATTCCTCAAACTGCTAAACATGGAGCTTCTGTATGACCCAGCAATACCACTTTTGGGAATCTACCCAAAGGACACAAAAACACTAATCCAAAAGGATCCATGCACCCGTATGTTTATGGCAGCACTGTTTACAATAGCTAAGGTATGGAAACAACCTGGATGTCCAAAAATAGATGACTGGATCAAGAAGATGTGGTATATATACACAACGGAATACTACTCAGCCACCAAAAAGATAAACACATGCAATTCGCAGCAACATGGATGGAGCTAGAAGGGATCATGCTCAGCGAAATAAGCCAGGAAGAAAGAAAAAAATATTGAATGGTTTCACTTATAGCAGGAATATAAGGGAACCAAACAAGAGAGAGAATTTCAGCATGGGAGGGGGAGGATAAGGGCTCAAAATGGGGAAGAAAAGAGCACAAGGGACTATGGTGGTGGGTCACGGGTGAATCGGTGATGGATTACCCTAGGGGAATACACAATGTAAAAGACATAAATAACAATAAAAAATGAAGGGAAAAAAACAAAACAAAACAAAACCCAGTGCAAAACAGACATCAGAACACAACTCTGTTCCCGCCTCTCTTGGGGCTCAGGGAAGGTTTAATTTCACAGCTGGACAGAGAGAGCTAGCTAGTGAGCTAGCTAGATAGCAGGATAGATGGAGGGGTGAACAGATGGGCTAATAGATACTGACATCCATGAGTAGCACGCATCAACCTGACTCCAGCAGTTAGAGCTCAGCCACGTGGGAACCATGATACAGTGCCCTGAATTTGAGCTTCCTCATCTGTGCTACAGGAGCTATAATGTCTTTTGAGTTTAGTTCTTCTAAAGATGAGATGATGGGTTATGAGCCTGCTAAGTGTTCTTCAGTAAGTCATAGTTCCTGCCTCTCCCAATTTAGAATTACATGTGCCCATGAAGGCATTAAAAAAAAATAGTAGCATTCAATCTGGACCCTTTTGAAGCAAATGAAAATCAAATCTCAACCTGTAAATATATCTGTCCTATAATTGTACATTATATTTTAAGAAGCTTGTCTGATAGAACTAAGCACATTACATAACCGTATTTCTTGAAAGGAAAAAAAAGAATATTGAGAGAATTAGACCATAGACAGCTCTAGATGATCTTTCTGTCTGGAAGGGAGGGCTGGAAGGGAAGAGAGGGGAACGGTGAAAACTCATTTTCTATCTGTGCGATGACCCAGCGGGAGCTGTAATTATCCTGCCACGGGAACGATTCAGCGTGACCTTCTGCCAGCGTTCTAGCTCTGTCTTGTTACGTAACCCATCAGACCAATGTGCTAATGGCCCTGAGATCGGGTTCCTGAAATACATGGGCAGGAAACGCTTTACGGGAGAAAATTAAGTCTTGTCTGGCTCTGTCTGTGCCGTCTCACATGTGATCAGTGCATCAGAGCTGTGCGCCCCCAGAAGATTCCATGCTCTGGTCCCCAGAACTGTGAACACGAGGTCATAAGGTGCAGCGGTCACTAGTCTCCTGACCTTAAGAGGGAGATCACAATGGAGCCCTTGAAAGCAGAGGCAGAAGCAGGAGGGGGATGTGGCAGATGAGGGTGGGTGGGAGAATTCTGTATTGTGGGATTCTACTTTGAAGAATGGAGAACACAAGGTCAAGAATATAGGGGTACCCTAAAGAGTTGGGGACAACCCCAGCTGATAGCCAGCTTGGAATCGTGACCTCTTCCCAAAGGTTACTGAACTCTGATAACAACCCGATAAACTTGGAAGATGATTTCCCCCCAGAATCTTCAGATTACAGTCCACCTATGCGGCCAACAGCTGATTTTTAGCGTGATGAATCTACAAAGAGAACTCAGCCCTGTTACTCCTGGCCTGCAGGACTGCGGAATAATTCATTTGGATTTATATGATAAATTAGGGTCTGTGCAATGAAAATTATAAGATGCTATTAAACAATGAAGAACAAGACATAAAGAGATGGAAACTTAGCCTATGTTCATGGAGGGGGAGAATTAATATAGCCAAAGAAACTCTATTACCAAAAGTGATACACAGATCTAATAAAATGCCCATTAAAATCCCAATGACATTCCTCAAGGAACGAGAACAAAAAATACTAAAATTGATGCTGGAACCCAAGCAGCTAAAGCAATTCTGAGGGAAAAAAGAAGAGAAGTGGGGGTATCATACCATCTGATTTTAAACTATATTACAAAGCAACAGTAAAAAAAAATATGGTCTTGGAATAAAGGATCAATGGAACAGATCAAGAGGTCAGAAATAAATCCACATGTATATCGATATCTGATTTAGGACAAAGGAGGCAGGGCCACAGAATAACGAGGAAGAGTGTCTTTAACAAACAGGAAAAAAGGATGAACACATGTAAACAAATAAAATTACATCACTCTCTAAATCCAGACCCAAAAATAAATCCAGAATGGATTAGAGACTTAGATACGAGACCCCCAACGATAAAGTAATAGCGGTATATCTGTTGGCGTCGATGATAGAGATTGGGGATTTGACACCAATAACAAGGGAAATAAAGGCAACATAAACCACCGGTATTATCTCAAATTTAAAAAGCTTTTGTGCAGTAGAAGGTAACATTAGCAGGTGAAAACGTCATCTTATTGAACCGGAGGAGATATTCATGCACAGTTGCCATGGGGGACTATCCGAGCATGCGAAGAACTCCAACTTAGTAGCAAAAGAACAAGCAACCCCACTGATAAAACAGCAGCAGATCTGAGACATGCATTGCTGTAAGCTGCAAAGTTGGTGGGAATTGGTTAGTAATAGAAATGATTACAGTGATGTAACCCGGCATACGTCCATGCAAAGCGGAAGGCAGCAAATCTAGTTCCAGTGTGATAAACAGCAATGAGAAGGCGACTCCCTGACAAATCTGACCCATAACGAAGGGAAAAATATCTGTGTTTACTCTTTCCTGGGTGCGAATTTCAAGTCCATACACTAATTGAACTAGGTGTATGTACATTTTCACAGAAATCGAATAATATTACAGCATTGTATAGTATGTGTGACATGTATCGATACTTTATATTCTAATAATACAAATTAAATTTTGGCAATTTGTGTACATATCATTTTGCACTTACACTGAACAAGCAAGTTGATAACATCCAATAACTGACGTTACGTTTCAGACTGAGGATTTGATTTTGAACTGCTCCCCTATTTCTCCACCTTACTGCCTATAATTCATCTTCCTATGGCTGTGCTAACCAATCACCACAAACTCAGTGGCTTCCAAAAAAGAAGATTTATCATTTGACATTTCTGTAAGTTGGAACTCCGAGCTGGGTCTTAGTTGGCCAATGCGAGGTTGCTGGCAGTTGTGTTCCTGCTGGAAGCTCTAAATTAGCCTGTGTTCCTCTCTCTTTCCCAGCCAGGGGAGGCTGCTTGCATCCATTGGCTTGTGGCCCTGGCCTTTCCCCTTCAAAGCCAGCAGACCTGCCACTTTCAGACCATTGTTCCATAGTTTCTTCTCTCTCTGCCTGTGCTAGGAGAACTCAAGGGATTAGGCTGGGCCCACGTGGATCAGCCAGTCTACTTGTAACTTAGTCAAACATGCAAAGTTGTGGTAAGGGAACGCGGTCACCAATTCTGGGAGGAAGGATGTAGACATCTTTGGCTGACACTGGACAGTAAGTTGGCCTTTGGCCACGACGTGATTATGACTTTATCTGTGATGAGTCTCTACTGAAAACTCAGACAAGGCGGTGGTGCCTAATTCCCATTTTCTGCCCACACCATCTGCGTCCAGACCAGGGCAGAACGAGCAGAGGAGAAGGGTCCAGGAGGCGTCCTTCATGTTGGCCAAAGCAATATCCAAATACAATGATCCCATGGACATTCTGGCACCACAGAGCTCATTTAGTCTGTACCAGTCACATTATAAAGGCAGTTTCCAGAGCCAAGATCATGAATGTGGATGGCAGCAGACAGAGCTGAGTTGCTGAGTTAATAATTAGCCTGTGATACAGACACGCGTGTAAGATTTTACATGTGGCCCAAGTCCAGATGACCAGTGTGGAGATGCTCCCTTCTCTGGGTGCATCTTTGACCTCAAGGTAAGAACAAAGCAAACAAGTTCTGAGTTGCCTAATTTCGGCAAATTGTGGCTCTTCTTTGTGTGCACACACACTCACACAGAGTGAAAAGGGGGGCTTAGAATTCCTGAAGCATTACACTCCCTCCACCATTCACCCCTGGGTGGCCTTAGTAAGTCAGCCTGCTGGGCTTGCAGCCCACCTTTTAAAACTGGAGGTTAGAAGCAAAGTCCTTTCCACCCACACCTCTGGAATCTGAAGTTCTATAATCACACACAGATTGGACAGGATTGGCAGCAATGTATGACAGAGAGATAGAAGGGACACTGATAGACAGATGGATACATGGACGGATGGATGATGGATGGATGATGGATGGATGGAGGACGGACGGATGATGGATGGATGATGGATGATGGATGGATGGATGGATGGATGGATACACAGATGGACAGATGGATGGACGGACGGATGGATGATGGATGATGGAAGGATGGACGAAGGATGGATGGATGGATGATGGATGGATGGATGGATACACGGATGGACAGATGGATGGATGGATGGATGGATGGATGG
>PVIJ01009310.1:0-67686 GCA_004024925.1 Scalopus aquaticus
TTCCTGTGAATTTTTTCTTTATTTTTGATGTTTGATAATTTAACAATGATGTGCCTTGGTTTAGGTCATCTTGCATTTAGAAATTTGAATGTTCTCTCTGGCCCCTGGACATCTATGCTTATTTTACTTCTTACGTTTGGGAAATTCTCAGCTATTATTGCTTTGAATAGGTCTCTGCTCCCTCCTTCCTCTCTCTCTTCACCTTCTGGAATATATATTATCCTTATGTATTCTCTTCTGAGTTTGATATTTCTCATAGAATTTTCTCACTTCTAATTCTCGTTTTTTTTCTTTTCTATATGGGTGATTTGTACATTTGAGTCTTCTATTTCTGAAGTTCTTTCTTCTGCCAGTCTAATTCTACTTAAAGTGACTTCTATATTTGTTTTCATTTCATTCAGAGTCGCTTGTTCTTTTAATATTTTCAGTCTTTTTGGTGAAGAATTCTATTTGTTCCTGGACCATCTTTCTAAGATCTTGGACCTCCTATCTGCCTTTGACTGACCTTCCAGTAGCTCATTTAACATTGTTAATAATGTTATTTTAAAGTTTTGGTCAGACAGGTCCTCTATTTCTTTATACTTTATATTTATCCCAGCACTTCTGTTCTTTCCCTCGTCCCCCTTTTTAATTTGTGCTCAGATGTTCCCTGTTTCCTAGGCTGCATGTTGCCTTATTTGCTTTTTTAGTAGTTGGGATGCTATGGGCTTGGTTTTGTTTGTTTTTCTTCTTTGTTTACCTTGGCATGAGGTGGGAACAGGAGGGAAGACTTGGTCTTAGTCTTGTTGAGGAGTGTGGTTGGTCACCTCCTTCAACTCTCTTTTTTTTTTCATAGCAAGCTCTGTTCAGTGCTTCAGTTGTCCTAACTTCCCACCTCACCCCCCTGCTGCTGTGTTCTGCCACAGATCACAATCTATGAAGCTTTGTCTCCTAGTGAGGAGGACTAGGCCTAGTCCACAGGGCTCAAACCCTGGACTCAGCTCTCTCCAGAAAGCAGGAACAGGTTGTATGTCCCATTGTCCACTATGGCCATAGGCAACAGCCCCCTCTGCAGCCACCAACACTGCTGTCCCACCGAGGGACTAGGCTGCAAGTGCTGCATGCCAGCTTGGTATTTTCCAAGAGAGTGGTGAATTCTCTCTCTCACCAGTACTTCTCTGTGCTATTGGGCCCGTGACTCAGCCTTTCCAGCTCAGCCTGAAGATTCTTTGATCTTTTACTTCTGAGAGGGGGCTGTGGAAATAGCTTTCTTTGCCCAAGTTGGTCATGGAACTCTCAGTGTACCAGGTCAGACTGGCACCCACTTGTAACTGTACTCCCTTTCCAGAAAGTCCCTCCTATGATGTTCAGTGTACTCCCGAGCACCTCGTCGTCTCCAGCCCATTAGATATCGTATCTCCAGCCCATTCACCTGTCTGGGGTATCTACTTTTCTGGCCACTGTCCCCTTCACCTTTTTCCTTTTCTCCCCTGCAAGAAACCACTGTAAAGGACTGTAAAGGAAGTCCTCTGCAGGAAAGTCCTGGGATTCTGTGGGGAAATTTCCAAATCTTCCTTTGAGAAAAATTTTTTTCTAGGACCTCCCTGGTGGTGCAAGGGGTTAAGTCTCAGCACTATGAAGGTATCCACAACCACTGCTGCACAAGTTCAATCCCCAGCCTCGGAGCTTCCCACTTGGCACAGCAGATCTCTCCTGTCTAGCCCACTGCTCCCCTCAGCAGTGTACTTCAGTAGATCTTCCTGTTCTGCTCCTTACTCTGTCTCTGGTGAATCCTCTCACCAGCCCATGCCTCTGGCCTACACCCCAGTTCTTGTATGCATAAAATAAATAAATCTTTTAAAATTTTTTTTCCAGTTGTTTTTAGGAGAGCTGATACTAACTTCTCTATTCTGCCATGATGTGGGCAGAGCCCTGTTTATTAATATTATCATTATTATTATTATCTATTATTTATATTGGTACTGGGATACAAACTTGATCATATCTAAGCATTTGCATTTGTACATTTGGATGTTTTGGACTACTAAGAAAAATAACACCAATTAAAATGTGTTGCAATGCCTAACATGATAATCCTGTAGCTTTAAAATTTACTTAATATTTCTTGGGGATTTGACAATTTCTTCCATTTTGAACTGCAGTGTTTTGGAAGTTATACTTTTTTGTGTATCTCAGTAACAAAATGAAACTTGGCTTCATATACTTATTGGTAGCTTCTTCCTTCTGCAGTTGCTGTAAAGAACATGGTTATTGCTTTAAAAGGAAATGTGAGAAAGGCATAAACTGTTATGTATTAAAATCATTATTTTGAAACTAAAGGATATTTCAACTCCTGCCTCCTTCAAAGATGCAGAAAGGACTTAATTTAAAAATACAGTATCTACCTGTAAGCTGAAGATACGTAATTTCTTTTAAAAAAAGAAATGACAAATTATTTTTATGTTCTTAATTTGTCACAAATGTTTAGATCATTCCATTTTGGCTAGATGCCTGTAATGTGAGGGCCATTTGGGAAATTACAATCTACAGCTCAGGTCTTCAACTTTTTTTCTGTTTTTACTTATACCTCCCTGAAGGGAGTTTCAAAGTCTGTATATGCCTTATTTTTAAAATGAGATTAACATTTTAACCATTATTTAAATACTCACATTAATTAATACTAACCATTATTTAAATACTCACATTTAAATACTATTATGAGTGTATTGTAAATGTTGCTGTTTTTAGTTAAAGCGGTTTAGCTCTCTTTAAAAATTTGGGAGCAATCATTCCTCCAGGAAAAAAATATTTGTTTCAAGACCAAATGTAAGCCCATTGTCCTATTCCCACGCCTTTCCTCACATAATAACCTTTCTGTTTCAATGTTCAGTCACAGTGTCATGATTTAAAAGACACTTTAAATGACAATGAAATCAACTC
This sequence comes from Scalopus aquaticus, assembly GCA_004024925.1. NCBI lineage: Eukaryota > Metazoa > Chordata > Mammalia > Eulipotyphla > Talpidae > Scalopus > Scalopus aquaticus. The sequence continues at coordinate 2,920 of PVIJ01009310.1, forward strand.
AGGCAGTACCCAAAATGTACATAATTCATGAAGCAATGACTTAAACAACTATGACCAGGTTCCTATAGGCCTGGGTATTTGCAACAGGACCAACGAGAAATTGGAAAATATGGTAAATGTGCACTTTAGAATTAAGGAAATACAGTTGGGTGACCTCAGTTAGAGAGATGTGTGGGTAGCTCTAAGAGAAGAGCTGGTCTATGCTACATTGAGAGAGAATCCATTTTATTCAATCTTATTTATGATGCTAACTGCCTTTCCAGTCTATAATTAGCATCAGTCCCTTGAGGAATGTACCCACATATCCCAAATATGTGAGCTAAAGATAACAGGCAGTCACATTACAGTAAGGGGTCTCCTCTGGCCCGCGGTTCTCCTAGTGTGATTCCCAGACCTGTAGCCTCAGCCTCACCAGGGCATTTGTTTGAAATATAGTTTCTTAGACCCCAGCCCCCTGAATCAAAACACATCGGGTGGACCAGCACTCAGTGTTTTAACAAGCCCTTTGGGTGATTTCCATGCAAGTTAAAATCTGAGAAATTGGTTTAGGGATGCTCCAGCCCAGATTAGTTATTCTGTTAATTTCCTTTTGTGTTTAACCCACAATATTTTACTTAAGTTTACAGTTTCTTCTCTGGTGTCCTCGGAGGAAGTAGGGAAGGAAAGCTGTGTTTCTTTTTGAACCAGAATGTCCAGGTCAGCACACCCGAAGGCCACTGCGGTGGCACCGGCAGCAGTTAGCAGAATCCACAGAGAAAGAATAATCTTGGAGAATAGGAGCCGTGGGTCTAATTTGGCCTCATTTAGGGAGTTATATAGTACTTCCCCTAATTGTTAAATTTTAGGGGGTTTGAGTTGGACTTACCAAGGTATTATTTTCTAAGGTAAAGATGATTTAGGGTTGGGAGAAGGTATTAATATCACTAAATCACAGGTGAGAAAGTTCTTCCCTTCTCAGTTACCCTGTATTCATTATGTCTAGACAAAAGTCTCCATTTAGTGTTTTGAACACAATTTTTATACATTGCCCAAAACAGAGGAACCAAAAGAGAGAAATTGCTTTAGGCTCAAGGCCTTTGAGTGCAGGCTCCAGTTTCTGGCTAGAATTCAGTAGTATTTTCTTATTTTCACCATTATTTCTTTTCATTGTTATCATCTATTGTGGCAAGGGATACTGGCCACAATATCCCTGGTTTTTCATCTGAAAAGTTACAGTTAAAAAGTTACAATTAAAGAAGTTTTATTTAAGTAAAAAAAGGCATCATTTTAAAGAAAAACATTAAGAAAGTTATAGCAGAGGTAATCTGAGGATATGGTATGTAAATGGAACCACTATATTAAGGAAGACTGTGGGTTGTTATCCTGGCATTTATACTAATGAGACCTCAAATTCAGCTCTTCTCTTTAAAGAGACAATTGTTATTCCTGATTCAACCTTCAGGCTGACTTTCAGAAAGCATAGTTACACTACCTTGAGTTTTAGTCAGTTATAACAGTTGTTTTTAAAACCAAACCAAAAGAAAATAAAGCAGATATACAGAGAAGAACATCAGGCAAAATGGAGATTGTTTCCAAGACTTTTAGGATAATATTTTTAAGATTAAAAATTTGAATAAAACATATAGTGACCTATCCTTTCTAATGACAACAGTGCAAATAACACCATTCTTTTTCTATTATTAGTAGCAATTAAAATGCAAAAATTTCTACTAATAATCTTGATTATCTGTGTGCTACACACAAATTATTCTTCTCTATAAATCTTGTAGGCATTTGGGTTTAATAAAATGTGTTTTAGTAATTTTAGTGTCAGGATTTCTTCACTGTACTATTTTCATTAATTTTTTTCCCATTTTAAATACATTTCAAGCATAATCACTCAAGCATATTTCCCTGGCCATATATGGTGATGATAGATACTAGATATAATAAAAAGTTACTCACTACCGAGTTTCCATTATCGCTCTCTATAAAGTTCAGCATATACAGTTATAACGTAAATTAATTTCCAATTAGAAAATTATCATAGCATATGCATCATGGAAATTAGAAGAAATCTCACATACTTAAGGGTTTGGTTTCTCATACCTGAGTACTGGTGAAAGTTTCTTAAAAAGTTTAATAAGTGATCATAAAAGGGGTCAGTAACATACTCCTTTGAATGGTTTTACTTCAAGATGGGTAGAGGTTATGCAACTAGAGCTCTCTTGGCAACCTATGAGGTTTTGACCGGATTCTTCTCTTTGGTTATTTCTCCTATTGGGACCCAAAAGCCACCCACATAAATAAACACACCATGAATGTTACTGGATTTCCAAGCCTATTAAGAGCCAACAAGCTGATTCAATCCTTACCAAACAATCCACAGTTCCAGAGAGTCGTAGCCAGGACCACTGAGTTACTAACTCATTAAAAATTAACAGAAATAAAAAATTGAATCAGATGAGTGTGACTCAGAACAAAGAAGAAAAATACATTAAGCACCAGGGGGGGTAGAGGGCAGAAGAGCCAGCTGTTTTCAGCATCAAGCTCCTTCCACAAAAGGATCAGAGCTGAAATGGAACTGTTTGCCAGAGGCTTCTAGAGATAAAGGTGGGCTCCAGTAGAAAATGTTCCAGATCCTGGGAAGACAACAGCACAAATTAGATAATGTTGTGTCCTTGTTTAATTGTTAGCATTATGTGTTGCAAAATACAACCTTGAGGCAAATAGCAAAGACCTTGTTTGTCTGACTTTCCTTCTTTCTCTTCACCCTGCCTGTTTAGAAAGTCTCGCCCAGTCATTTTTTTCCTGTTTCATAACTGATGGTCACAAAGTCCTTTGTGATGCTCTATCAATGGACAGGTTATAGGTTCAGTCAAGATTTTAAGCGTCTGGGGTTTAAAGATAGGCTCCTACAACACTTAATGGGGGGCCTCTGTCCTTTTCTGCCCACATCCTTTCCAGCTGTCTCTAGCAGGAACTTGGGGGGATTCCCAAGGGGTCACCTGCTCTGCATCTGCATGTCAATGACAGGACCCAGCTCATCTCCTTCCAAAACAAGGACTGGTATGACTCCGCCTGCGTTTAATAGTGTTGTTATAGTATTTGCCTATGTGCTTATGACTGAAGGTTCTAAGTCAAATGTTCTTGTTACATAAGTTCTGGGGATTTGCCCAGATAGAGCTGTATTTCCCCTAAGAAAGAAATCGCCATCTCTTTCTACTTTGGGGTTTTCCCCAGTTCACTGTGAGATATTAGCCTAATCACTTAGGTCCTTCACTCCTCCATCTGCCACCTAGAATATGCAATGTCATGACCAAACTTAGTCAACAGCAATACCTTGAATTTCAATAGGTCCTCCTTCCAAGCCACTTAAAATAATTCATGAGGATGGGCCTCCCTGGTGGTGCAGTGGTTAAGTGCAGCACTGTGGAGCTGTCAGCAGTGGCTATGCGAGTTCAACGCCAAGCCGGGGAGATTCCCACATGGCACAGCAGACCTCTCCTGCCTTGCCTGCTGCTCCCCTCAGCAGTGTATTTCAGTCGATCTGCCTGTGCTGCTCCCCACTCTGTCTCTGGTGAACCCTCTCACCACCCCACGCCTCTGGCTTGTACCCCAGCTTGTATGCATAAATAAATAAATCTTAAAAAAAACAAATAATTCATGAGGACTACCTGATATCCTTCACAAAACGCTAGTGAGGAAGGTTCTGCTATTCACACTTTTTTAATATTGTTTCCACTTTATAGATACAAATACCAAGGTGCAAGGATGTTTGAATGGTTTTCTTGGAGTTGTGTGTTATTGAAGGGGAAGTTAGGAGATGGGTATAGGCAGTCAGTTAGGAACAGGGTGGCCCAAGCCTCAAATCCATTTATTAGCTTGATTGAAAAACAATTGCACATGAGGAAGATGCCCCTCCCCAACTACAACCCAGTTAAAAAATGGAATGCTCAGAACACCAACACAATAGCACAATGCTAAAGCTACAGACCAAGGCTAGTTTTGGAAGGGTATGCCACGTAACGTGGAAGGGTATGCCAAGTAATGTGGGCAAACTCAGTGGGCCTCGGTCGCCTAGGAGACCTCTGTGGGCCCAGTCAATCAGCAAGAGACTCAACGTGGTGACACCCAATGGCCAAATCCCCACTCCTTGCCCACTGGAACTATGTAAGCATCTGCTTCTCACCATTTCAGTTGCTACGCACCTGGGACCTCTCTCCACCTAGAGTTTTCCTATCCTTCCTCTTGTGTCTTGTGCATCCACTGGCTACCCATTCAGACCCCTCTTTGCTCAGAGAGCTTTCCTGTCCTTATTATTCCTACCTATCAATAAATCTCTTGCTTTTCTGTAACTTTGGTCTCAAAGTTGAATTCTTTCCTCACTGAAGACAAGAACAGAGAAAGAGCCCCGCAGGGGTCCCTGGGCTCTGGGCCTGCTCCCAAAGCTGCAATTCATTATCACATTTGCTTGTTAGTATGTTATTAAAAGCTTCTGAGTGTGTTCTTCTGGGATATGCTCTTCAAATAAAGTATATAGCTAAAAGTACCGTATCATAAGTACCAGCATTAGTATTTGGCAGTAGTCAAAACTTGAATATCACCACAGAAATCAGAGACCTGGTCTTTCATCATTTTAACAAGAATTAGGAAAGATGTTTTGCTACGTGTTAGCTCAACTAATAGTTTTTATTTCCAAGTTAAGTGCATATACTGTTGCTGCTTCTGAAACTTAGCCACATATCCATGGGCAAATGCATGGCAGAACTATCTCAGCAGCCTCCACTGCTGCCACACACACAAACCAAACCTCCTAAACAGCCAGAACAGCACATGGTTCAAGATGGGAACGCAAGAAGTGGCCTTGCCAAGGTCCAAAGGTCTGGACAAGAACACCAGGAACCAAGTCTGTAAAGCACAAACAGTCAGGCAGAAGTGTCCCAGGAACAGGATGTTCTGCTCATTCCCCTTTATCCCAGCGTCTGGGCAGGGCACCCACTGCTGACAAATTATGGTCTCCCAGGGAAGCACCTCCAGGAAGAGCCATTGTGATTGGAAAAAGCAGCGAGACCACCTGCCAAATCACATTTCTACATATTGAAAATTCTTTTTAGATTGGCTCTCAGAGCAGTTTTCTTTGAAAGAGAAGGGATAAGAACAACTCCCCTCACCCTTTTCCAGGCTCAGGTCTCAATACTTCTCATTATTTAAACATATGGTTAGAGCCTCTGAATTACCTATACTGTGACTGCACCCAGCAAATTTAAAATTCTATTAACACAGTAAACCAAGAATATGAAGGAAGCGAATAATAAGCGAAGCAAAGCTGGATAGCATAGAGAAAATAGCCAGAGTTCGCATACAGCAGTAAGTCATAAATAAGAGAACTATGTAAAAGCAAACAGATTCTTACCTACACAATATTTGAAAGTGAACTTTAAAATGCATTTAAAATATGAGAGCAGGATAAAACCAATCCTTGGCTTTTTTCCTTTTTTCGGTTGTGGGGAGGAGTGTGTGTGTTTGTGTGTGTGTGTGTGTGTGTGTGTGTGTGTATTCAGCTTAACATTTGCAAGATGCTGCTGAGATTTTATTAATTATTGTGGTCTAATAATTATGCTATAACTTTCAAAAAGAAATTCATAGACACTGTTAGTAAATTCTACGTACTCCCTTCATTTCTTATTTCACAACTTGTTTTGCTTCCAGCAAAGAATTGTAATCGAGGAGGCTAAGACTCTAAAATTTCCTTAAAGGCTTCCTTAGTTATGGAATCATAAGAGACTTTCAAGTAATAATGTCTGATATGTGTCCAGATGTTTGTGATGCTCTTTTAGGTATATCTCCCTGATTATGCCCATGGGACTTTGTAAAGTTACAGACAGGAGACTGGTGACAAGAGAGTAAAGTTCATGTCAAATCAGGTCCAAAGATATGTAGATTTATAGCTAAGAAAAGAGTCAATGTATTCAGGTTCTTTTTCTCCTAATACCGGCTACAAACTGTGAATTGGCAGGGCCTTTCACTAAGGAGATAGGTACCAGGGGGACCATTAACCTTAGGCAACGAGGAGGCAATATTATAAGTATAGTGTGCAGGTGTGGCTCCCTATTATAGATTTTCCTGGTATCTCCTGAGTCCTCCAAGGATGGAGGGGTCACAGGAAGGAGAGCTCTTCCCTCACAGCTACTGTGTTCTGGGCTTTGTGGCATCTTCATCCCTATGCTACTAGCAAAACAGGTGGTGTCCCAATCAGTTTTCCTTTTCTCTAGTGTACTAAGAAACTCTCAGAAGTCAATTGACATTGTAAAATAATAACTATGTTCCCCTAGCGTCAATCATTATTATTACATAGATACACAGACAACATAGTTGGCTCTTACCATTAATTGAAAAACTTTCCTTTTCTTTTCTTGGCTGAAAAGAGGGGAAGAGAAATCAGGTTAAATGGGATTTTATAGCAGAGTTTAATGATAAATTGAAGGGTGTGTGTGTTTGTGTGTGTGTGTGTGTGTACGCGTGTGCACGTACACACGCATGATGTGCACAAGAGTAGTTGTATGATTCATTTCTTCTTCAGATTGGAATAGACTCTTGGAGACTCCAGAGTAAGTTTTACTTTTGTTTTAGCTCAGTTTTGTTTTTAAGTTTTCTTTTTTTTTTTAATTAAAGTTATTTATTTATACATACATACAAGCTGGGGGTACAGGCCAGAGGCGTGGGGCGGCGAGAGGGTTCACCAGAGACAGAGTGGGGAGCAGAACAGGCAGATCAGAAATACACTGCTGAGGGGAGCAGCGGGTGAGGCGGGAGAGGTCTGCCGCGCCATGTGGGAATCTCCCCGGCTGGGAGTCGAACTGGCATAGCGCGCTGCCGACAGTTCCACAGCGCAGCGCTCAACCGCTGCGCCACCAGGGAGGCCCTAAGTTTTCTTGATATCAAGGCTAAATTCATTCATTTCAATGGAAACTCCAAACTCAAATGCTTTTCAATTAATTTTGTGAAGAATAACTATATATGTATAACTTCTGCTAAAAACTCTTAGCCAAGTGTCTTGTGTATATTTGTATAATAAATATTTACTAATATTTCTATTCCTAGTTTTATTCACAAAATATACTTTGTGATAGCCCACAGTTGTCTGGATGCCTTTTCAAACCCTTTGTTAACAGGTGAGCGATCAAGGTCCACAGACACTAGTGGGATAACCACGAGTAGAACTTGAAGTCTCTTAATTCTAAATAGATTACTCTTTGAGGTAGATCATGTACTTTTCCCCCAAACACTATTATCAAAATAAATTTAAAAATCGTGAATCAGAATTAGTCATCTGGGAAATCTCACTTTGGAGAAATAGCAGTAATTGTAAAGGTCTTACTATAAAATTTGATTTACATGAAAAACTGCAGAACGCTTTAATAGTGTCAATTTGATATGCTGCTTGCCTGGAATATGCCTCTAGAGGGCAGTGCACTCTTCAATACAGATTCTCCTGGGTTTAGACCAACTCCTGGAAGAGAGACCTAAAGTGTTTGAAATACTTATCAACAGCTTTAAATCAAACAGGACATACCAACATCTCCAGCCTGGTGCCATTTTTGTCTTTGTGGGGAATAAAGTGACTGAAATGGGTATGCAGTTTTGGGCCATTTCTCTTTTTTCCTCCCTCCCCAAGCACAAAGTTTCTAATATTAAATATTAAAATAAGTTTGAAACTTCCCTCATAATACCAACCTAGTACTCTGTGTTAAAACATTTGATTTTAAGAGCAGAATCAAAGAAAACAGGAAGAATAAAATGTTCTGAAGCCTGAGAAGCAGGCAAAAGATGGCCACAGAGAGTGATGTGTACCAAGAAAGGAAACTGACTTCCTCGAGAGGGTTCCAGGAAGTCATGGGATGGCTTAGTAGACAGGGACAGAGTAAGATTGATGTTTTATGTAGATTATTCAGGTAGTTTTGGAAAGGACATAGTGGAGGGGAGCAACTCTAGGAACCAGGAGGCCATTTAGAAAGTTGTTGTCAATTAGGAAGTAGTTAGGCAAGAGAATTATAGTGTGTGGCATACAGTAATTATTTGAGATAGTGGTGGTAGTGCAGTGGAGAGGATGGGTTTGAGAAACCCACAGTAGAGGAAATACGCCGATATAATTACCATCTGGATGAGGGGGGTGAGGAAGAGAGAAAAGGCTGACATTTTACAACTTTGGTCCCTGGGTAAAGAAAAGGTAACTCAACAAACAAAGCGACTGTGGCTAGAGAGCAGTATTATATTTAGTTTTTGAGGAGTCAAATCTGAACTATCTGGAGAATACCCAAAGGAAGTTACCTAACAGGTAGGGGAATTGGCGAGTCTGATGTTTGGGAAAGAAAACTGAGTTGGAGTTCAAATTAGAGAGTTATTAGCATGCAGGTGTAGCTGAAATCCAGAGAGAGTATAAATTCACCCAAGAAGAGTATCAATAATGATAAGAGTTGTGAGCTGAAAACAGCTCACTACGTGAACACTAGCATGTCTTGGTGGGTAAAGAAAGAGGATCCCATTGTTAAGAAAGAACAGAAAAGTATAAGACAAACAAGGAAAGCACAATATTACTTTCCGGTGTGGTGATGCACCTAATCAGCATTGCCAAATGCCAACTGTATAGCAAGATTGAGATTGGAAAATATTCCTTGCATTTCATAATTAGACGAATAATAGTGGCCTTAAGAACAGAAACCAGATCGCCTGAGGTGCAATGTGAATGAACGGCCACATTATCTATACGTTACTCTTAAGAAGTTTGGGTAAGAGGGAAAAAGACATTCTCCAGGAGATGTGGGACCAAAATCAAATATGTGTTTTAATGAATGCAAGGGAGACATATAAGCATACGGTCTGTGTGGACTGTGTTCCTGCGGGAGGAAAGGATGAAATTTCAAGAGGGGCTGTGGCTTTGCTGCCTGATCTTGGCAAGTAAAACTGGGTGGGCCCAGAACAAAAGAATACACTATATCTTCTGAGACTGGAGCGAGATAATCAGGGGTGTGCGTCCTACTCAGTTGTTAGGTGTGGAGGAGGCAAGAAGTTGGGAGAGCTCATGCTCAGTTGTCTCTGTGGCAGGAAGGCTTATTGAGATACCATGTCCGATACTGCTTTTATAGTTCCCCCAAAATGAGCAGGTCAGTCTTTGTGTTTTCTGGTTTGCCTCAATGCACTGGAGTGGCTTTTGTGCTTCTGGGTCTAAAAACAAATTTCTGGGATATCTGAATAACAGCTCCTTCCCAGATGTTTAAAATTTAAAGTAGTTATTTAATTGGCATTCTACAAGTGGTAGAATTTTTAAGCTACATACTGTGTGACTATGTTTATACTCAAAGAAGTGGAGACAGGCTGATATTGAAGTTGAAGAAGGTGAATAAGATGCTGGGGATGACTTTTCTGTAATAGAGAAAGTGGTCAGTGGTGGCAAGTTGTGCAAGTTACTGAAAACCAGGTCCTTCCTAAAAACAATTCCTTGTAGATGGTGGAATCTCTAGAGAGCTGGCATGTGGATGTGAGGGGTCCTGAGCTCCCCAGCTGTGAGAACATGGCCACTGACCCAGCTGGAGTGGGGGGTGGGGTGGATGGGTGAGCTTTGGGAATGGAGCCTCTAATCTCAAAATGGAACATTCCAGCCCAGACAATAAACCACGAGGCAGTCACCCATGATAACCCACAGAAGGGAGCTCTTTCCTAGAGTTTTCTCAACTGAGCAATCCTCCAGAGATGTGTGACAGCCTTTGGAGAGAAGGTGGTTCAGTAATGACTGCTACCAAGCATTGCGCCTCTGGAGAGAGAATTTTGAACTTGAATTAACAAAACAACAATGACAACAATAACAAAACCCATGGAATATAATATTTCTTGCATCTGACTACCACGGAGAAACTTCATCTCCATTGTGCCTCCATTTTTCTTAACTTTAGTAGACAGAAAGCTTGCCAATAATGAGAACATGGAGTGGATGTTGAGCCGAGGACTTGAAACATAACATTTTTAAAATACAGAGTCTTTAGACTCATGGAATCAAGGAACATGGCTATCGGCAAGGAACTGCTGAACTCTCTCGTCTAAGCTCCATCACATCGCTTCCATACATGTATTTCACAAGTGAGCATAAATAAAGCTCAGGGAGGTTAAGGGCCACACCTAAAGCCACACAGAATAGCAGAGCTTCAACCTGCCTGGTCTCTTTCTACCCTTAGTTAAAGCAGTCCTCCTTCCAGCACCCACCTGGAGGGGCTGACCGCTGTGCTGTGCGCACTCACACCCGCCGCTGTTGCGCGGCACAGAGGCTGCGCTGACTTCAGGCCTCACCACAAAGGGCTTAGCAGCCCAGCTTTCTTCCCGCAGCTGCCCTCTGGCAGCAGGACAAAGTACATAAGCTTGAGGCTGGGCCTTGGCCCTACCTGACGCTGGGAGGCCACCTGACCAGAACTGCACAGGTGTTGGTCTCAGCTGCCTGCTGGCCAGGGAGGGAGGAGACTGCCAAACTGGGAGAGTTGAGACCCTCAGGTTCCCATTCCTTTCACCCACTGCGCTGACACAGAAGGGAACTGAGGCCTCTGGGCACCCGTGGCTCACCCGGACACCCAGGGAGTCTAAATCAACAGGAAAAGACGGCTCATTCTTGTTTCTCTTTTTCCAAGCTCCTTTTCCAAACACACAGCTCCTCATCTGGCTGTGCAGAAAACAGCAAAAAAATCTCCCTGTGTTAAAATCCCCACTGAGAACACACTGCACAGGTCACTGTAACTTGGGCACACACTCAGTCCTGGAAGGGCTGACAGAGGCAGAGTCACCCTGTGTTTCAGCCTCCTGTTAACTGGGTCACACTTGACGCTGAGGAAAGAGGGGAAAAGCAGCTCTGCGCTGAGCTGATGGGATATTAATGGAATCAGGGAATGGTGAGAAGAGAAGCTATAAAAAGACCAGGGCTTCCCCCTACAAAATTGGCAGCTCAAGCCTCAGGTCCTTCAGGAGAAAAAGGCCAAACAACGACCAAAGCAGAAATCCACACTGAGTGCCGGAGGCCAAGAGGAAACCACGAGGCTGAAGCCGAAGGCGCAGTGGGGCCTAAGCCAGGAGGCAGCCTCGCTAAGGAAGGAGAAAATAGTCTGGGCCGAGCCAGCAAAGACCTGAGTCATTTTGCTGTTAGACACCTCGACAGCTAATCCGGCTTCAAGGGGGAGGCTGTGGGGCCACTCAGCAGATCCCTGTGATGTTGCTAAGGAGCTCGGACAATGCCTCCAGTTTGATGTGTGAGTCGGACAATTTTCTCCATTAATGACAGGGACTCTCCCTGACTGGCCCCTGGAAATCGACCCGCCGCATCTCCTCACATTCCTAGAGCTCCAGATTGTTGTTCTGGTCCCAGGCTCGGGCCTGTACTTCAGTTTTACTGGGATTTCCAAGACCAGGATAAAACTCCAAGACAAGACTTTGTAGGCACAATGATTTTAAGGGCACACACTAATCTAATATTTCAGTGTTTTATGGTCACTCACTAATTACAATAAGCAACACGAATTTACGATTTTGGATGAATAAGTACTCAAATAAATAAAAATTCTGAATCAATTTAGAGAAAGTTATCTTAGCATAAATAATAAGGTGTTATGCAACATCCCAAAATGTGGGGAACACATTCCAGGATCTTTCCAAACAAGGAGAAACATCAGCTGCAGGCAACTGTGTGTCACTGTGAGCTGAATGGAAATATAAGTTTTGAAGCATTGTGTTATAACACAAGTGTGAATTCTCCTATACTGAGTCGATAACCCAAGGCTTGTTTTTGCCTTGTTTTGTGTATTTGTGGGGGGCTCTTTATTCACATTTAAACTGTCCAGACAGGTGTATTTTCCCTCCATTTTACATTGGGGTGTGTGTGTGGGGGGGGGGGTTCGAGGACTCCTTTATTCCAGATCACTTACAAGGTCAATAATTAGGAGAGCCATGAACGGCTTTGGGTTCCCAACCAGAAGATGTAGAAAAGGGGCCTCCCTGGTGGTGCAAGGGGTGAAGTCACAGCATTATGAAGCTATCCGCAGCTACTGCAGCACGAGTTCGATCCCCAGCCAGGAAGCTTCCCACATGGCACAGAAGACCTGTCCTGTCTTGCCCGCTGTTCCCCTCAGCAGTGTACTTCAGTAGATCTGCCTGCTCTGCTTCCCACTCTGTCTCTGGTGAATCCTCTCACCCCCAACACCTCTGGTCTACACCCCAGCTCTTGTATGCATAAATAAATAAAATAAATCTTAAAAATAAAAAGATGTAGCAAAGGATGAGGAGTGACTGTTCTATCTCCTTCCAGCGATATGTAGAATGCAAAATAGGAAGACCACAATCATTTTCAAATATGATATGAGATAAACCTTGGCCCGTGGCGGTTATAACCACATCTTTCCTCTTTATCATTGAAGACTGAGAAATCAAAACCAGTTAGATAAGGATTTAATCCACAGTAGTCTTTGCACTGAAAAGCCTTCCAAATCGGTGACATTTCTATCTATAAACTCCCAGGCAGACATAGCAACTTGGTTCAGTGCCAGGATAAAGTTGAAATTCAGTAAATATTTAATGTCATCAATAAAATAATTGTCTTAAACACTGACCTTTGTTTCAGTTTTTTTCTTTCAGAAGATAAATAAAAGCAAGAAGAGTGAGACCTATTTTAGTGCTGGTGAATATGTAGAAATAAAGAGAATATGATGCAGTAGAGTATGAGCTAATTGATCGAATTGGAAAAATAAAAACATGAATGATTTGGTATTTTGTTTAAAAGAACTGAACATTTTTCAACAAATTGACCTAGTACATTAATGCTTTTGATGTAGTCTTTACATGAATCTCCTGGTTGCAAGCTTTTGAAGAAGGGGTGGGGGAGTCTGGGGGTGGGGAGACATAAAACTTCCCTCTGTCTACTTCCAGCTCCTTCTACAGTTTGGTTTTATGGGGTTCTGCATATAGGGAAGGGAATGAGAATGAGGCATATAAACTGATAGTCAGAGAAAGAGAACTAGGAGTGCTGACACTAGAACTGGGTTTGAGTCTCTCTCCAATTTATGATCGGAAGTTTTATATTCTGGAACAAGTCATTACATCACCCTGGTCCTTAGTTTTCCCATGTGTAATAAGTTGGTAGGACTCCTGAGTCATGGGTTCTTAAACTGGAGTCCACAGGTTCAGTAAGAGTTACAAAAAACCTCTAAAATCAAATTCAAACTGTAGTGGACATAGAATTTCACTTTTCTGGACAGAGAATCCATAATTTTCATCTGATTTGCAAGTGTCAACATCCTTGTCCTTGATTTCTAAGGTAACTTCCTGATTTTGTATTTTAATAATGAAATAGGCAAAAAATCACATGAAACGAAGAGGTATGCATCAGACAGAAGAGAGCCATTCCTCCACTGAGGCTGAGCACCTTTGGTTCGTCACCTTTTTCTGTAGAGATTCCAGAGTCTACACACCTGTTACTAATGGGCTACCTCCTAGGAGGAAAGAAGGGAAACCTGTGTAGAATATAAGGCGTGCTACATCTGCCATCATTAAAACATGAAAGAATTCTACATTTGCCCATTTCCCACCCCTTATTATCTCCATTAACTTTGAAGGGGAAATACATCCAGTCACAATCAAGTGAAATGACTTCAGAATGACTGAAATCGTATGCTCATTGTTAGATGTTTCTTAAAAGCAAGACTTTGATTGCCTCTAAACATCTAGAGGCCAATGAACTGAATGGGAAGGGAGGGTGGCTGCAGGGATGAAAGAAACAACAATGAAATAATAAATCTCTGAAAATATACAATAATTAAAAGTTAAAAATTGGCATATTTGTCCATAAAGTAACCCCTGGAGACACCATCTTGTTTACTCTGTACTTACTAAACCAAGAGAAAAAGAAGGACGCATTAAGCCACTAACCTCTCCACCTCTCTTGTTGGTGCAGAGATAGCAAAAGGGGAAGCCAGGGGAAGCACCGCTTTTCTAGTCACATCTTAAAGTCCAGCTAACTCTTACCAAACATGGGAAGAAAAGATGACTTAGGTTGAACCATATAAAAACTATCATCTTTGTAATAAAAAATGGCCAAATATTGACAATGTCACATGGTTGAAACTAGTATACAGAATACCTCCAAAGCAGGACAGTCTAGCCATTTTGCATTAGCAGGATGTTCCTGATTCATCTTTCTTGGCATAAATGATTAAACCTCTAGAGAAAAAGACAACAGTGGTGATTCACTGTGAAATCAAATTGGTCCATTCTTAATGTTTATAATAATGTTTTTTTTAAAGATTTATTTATTTTTGCATACAAGGTGGGATACAGGTCAGAGGTGTGGGGCGGCGAAAGGATTCACCAGAGACACAGTGAGTGGGGAGCAAACAGGCAGATCAACAGAAACACACTGCAGAGGGGAGCAGCGGGCGAGGCAGGAGAGGTCTGCCGCGCCATGTGGGAAACTCCCTGGCCAGGCATTAAACTCACGTCGCCGCTGCCGACAGCTCCACAGCACAGCGCTTAACTGCTGCACCACCAGGGATGTCCTATAATAATGTTTTAAAAGAAAGAAATGTCCAAATTCCAAGACATCGCTTAATCAAGAGAATAGTTATGCTTCTTACATAATTCAATTTAACAAATCTATCCAGAATCTATTTTGTGGAAAGCATAGATTGCTGTATATAGGGACATTTGCAGGGCTGTATGGATTTAAGGAAGGATGAAATCTATCAATAAATGGGGAATTAGTAATACTTCCAGAATTATTTGCTAACAACAAAAAAAAGAACCTTCTGCAACATCAACATCAGTCCTGAAATCATTTATTTTTCTTAATCCTCTGCAAATAATTACAATATCAACACTCTGGACATGTCATATTTCAACCAATTGCTGGATATGTAGGTTATTTTTAATTGCTGTATGTTATCAATTTTCAGTAGTTAACATTCTTCAAATGAAAAATGGTAGGTTTTGGCATTGATTATTCTATGTAAATGAAGTTTGACACCTGCTTAAGTTTAAAATTTCCTCTAAGGGCCTCCCTAGTGGTGCAACAGGTTAAGCGCAGTGCTGTGGAGCTGTCAGTGGCTGCTGCCTGAGTTCGAGCCACAGCCAGGGAGATTCCCTCATGGCGCAGCAAACCTCTCTTCCTTGTCCATTGCTCCCCTCAATAGTGTACTTCAGTCGATCTGCCTCTTCTGCTCCCCAATCTGTCTCTGGTGAACCCTCTCACTGCCCCTCTGGCCTGCACCCCAGTTTGTATGCAAAAATAAATAAATCTTTAAAAAAATAAAATAAAATTTCCTCTAAAACTTAGGAATGGATGGAAGACACATTCAGTTGGGCTGCTCAGTCTCTCTCAGGTGTGACATCTATTGTGGTCTTTCTCATGAGTCTCAACCAGGAGGATGGGACTAGGGATGCCCAAACCCAAGGGAAAATCTGATTTATTAGTTTTATAAGCTTTTTCTTTGAATTACTTTGTAGTCCAAAGTTTCCAAATTTTCCTTAGAAAATATATCAATTTATTTTTATTTTTATTTTTATTTTTTTTACATACAAGCTGGGGTACAGGCCAGAGGCGTGGGGCGGCGAGAGGGTTCACCAGAGACAGAGCAGGGAGCAGAACAGGCAGATCAGAAATACACTGCTGAGGGGAGCAGCGGGTGAGGCAGGAGAGGTCTGCTGCACCATGTGGGATTCTCCCCGGCCGGGCGTCGAACTCGCGTCGCCGCTGCCGACAGCTCCACAGCGCAGCGCTTAACCGCTGCGCCACCGGGGAGGCCCAGAAAATATATCAATTTAAAGAATGATTTTCAAGTGGTCAAGTTCAAAGCATTGGGTAGTTCTTTTTTCCCAGTCGCATTAATGTAAAACCATGGTGTAAATATCAAATGTATGCAATGTGATTTGATATATGTCTATATTACAAAACAATTACCATAGTAAGTTTAATTGATATCTATCAATTCACACAGTTATACTTTTTTTACTTGTGATGATTACTTTTACGATTACTACTTTCATAGTAACTTTCAAATATGCAATAGAGTATCATTAACTATAGTCACCATACTGTACATTATATTCCCAGAACTAATTTATCTTATGACCAGAAGTTTCTACCTTGTGGACCACCTTTACCCATTTCCCCCACTCTCCCACTCCCTGACAACTATCAATTTGTTCTCTGTTTCTGTGAGTTCAATTTTTTAGATTCCATATATAAGTGAAATTGTACAATATCTGTCTCTCATTTACTTATTATAATGACTTAGTTTTTATGACTTATTACTGCATAGTGACTTATTTCATTTAGCATAATGTCTTCATATTCTATCCATGTTGGCACAAGTGACAGGAATTCTTTACTATGACTGCATTATATATATTATTACATACATTTACCTATATAATGGAATTATAAATCCGCATGTCACATATTCTGTATCCATTCACCCATCAGTGGAAATACTTATATCTTGCCATTTATAAATGATGCTGTCATGAATATACACGTGACAGTACAGAGAGCTTTTTGATCTAATTTCCGTGAAATTGCGTATCAGGCAGTACTTCTATTTTTAATGTTCTGATGAAACTCCATATTATTTTCTATAGTGGCTTCACCAATTTACCTTCCCACCAAACGCACACATGTGTTCACTTTTCTTCACATTCTCTTCAGCAATTTCTCTTATTTTTTTATAATAGCCATTCTAACACATGTGGCTTTGCACTGCAGTTTTCATTTGTTTTTTCCTGATGATTAGTGATATTGAGCACTTTTTCATACACTTGTTGACCTGTATAATCTTCTTTGAAAAAAATGTCACTTCAGTTCCTCTGTCTAATTTTTAATTGGACTATTTGTTTTTTTGCTGTTGAGCTTTTTGTGTTCTTTACTTCTACATGTCATTTATATGTTTATATATTTTGGATATAATTCCTTGGTAGTTGCTGTAGTTGAATTTGTTGATTGCATAGCTGTGATCATTGCAGCTATGTCAGGAGCAGAAAATTTTAGGGGCATAAAGAGTAAACATTGATTTTTATTAATGTTACTAATTATTGGATCTCCTAAAGAAAGGCACCAGTGCAATAAAGTTAGGTGCTGGCTTTATTATTTCTAACTGCAGCTCCCAGGGAAACTGGGCTGGGGAGCCTATGTTCTAAAGGGGTCACTAATAAAATTTACAACCTCAGTGAGCAGGGGCAGGGCTCTTGTTGGTTGACAGTCCAAGGAAGGCCCATGTGTTTGTTCAGTGTTTTCCTAAGGGAACCAGAAAGGGACTGTTTTGTAATAAGTTTAAGTCCCTAATAAGATAAACGTTTATAGTTGACTCAAAATATTAAAAAAAGATAATATACTGATGTGCATATGATTTGAAAATTCTTACATTTCACCATTTTAAAAAACACTGGTTGCCAAATATTGTTTTCTGAGCATTTCTTTTCCCAGTACAATAATCAGGCCAACATATGCAAGTGAATTCAAGGACAACTCATAATCTCCCCTGGGTCCTTAGCAACCAATGATCCATAGATAGTAATAATAATAACAATAACAACAGTACATAGTAAATAGTAAACTTTTATGGTAATTACTACTCCAGCTAAAATTCTGTACCAAAAATGAAAATTTAAGATTTGATTCTTACCATGTGGTTGGGATAAAAGACTTCACAAAACTATTTTTTAAAAGTTACCAAATAAAATACCACTAGGATTTTTAGTACTAATTTTAATGTGTATTATATGAAATAAATAGTATATGGGGAAAGAGTAAAAGGCTCTCCAATAAAAGTTGGAGGAAGCATTGAGGAAGCTTCTTATTTTGTTTCATTTTTTCATGGTGGGCACAGAAAGGGGTGGAGATAAGACGTAGAGAGTCAGGACAAGCTATAATAAAGAAGCAGGAGATAGCATGTTTGAGAGTTAGTGACTATACGCCAGTTGACTGGAAATAAAGGGCCACATTTTTATTCTGGGAGTAAGTAAGTCTAACTCTAGTCTTAAAGGATTTGAAATGCTATTGGAGGTGATGTAACTTTTCTTCCAACAGTGGATTAGTGAGAAAGACTAATGATGCGTTACTTAGTTCTCCAATAAGGCAACTGGTATGGGGTCTGCCTTAGTTTCTACTGCTCTGAAAAGAAAGGGCCCACGAATATCTAGAAGGGAAAACCAGGAGCAAACATAGACTCAGTTTGGGAGTATAGCTAGCTCACATTCCCAGAAGGAAATAACAACTAAATCCACTAATGTTTCCAACCTGCAAAGACAAATCAAAAGATAGCCCTATTCAGCACATTCAAAACTCATCTTGTTGGGGGAGAAAGGACAGCCTGACCAAACTCCACAAACAGGTTTTTATGGACCCCACCCCCACCTCAGACCAGAAAGATCCAAGACACCAAAGACTATAAATCCCATAATGCCATCATCACCAAAGGGAGGATGCTGGGAACTGAGGGTGGAGTTAAGCAGCCATGCTTGGTATATAACCAGACATGTAGGCTTTGGGACTCTGTTGGCTGTTCTCCGGGTTTTAGTGCACCACTGGGATTCCAGCTCAGTGGAACTGGTAGAAGGCATTCACCAATTTATTCTTTCTTTTTTGTTCCCTTGAGTTATTTTTATTTCCCCTCATTTTGTAAATAAACCCTTTATTAATTTTATTGTGTGTGCCTGCAATTGAGTCTTATTATAAGTCCCTTTTAAGAGCACATGTGAGGACCCAGAGTCAGGCACCCCATTTTATATTGGGACTGACCTGTAACAATCTGAGCCTTTTGGGCTGTTCCCTGTGGCCAGGGAGCTTGGTAAGTAAACTGATAGAGCTGATAGAAACTTTGAGTTTTTAACATTTTGCAGAAATGCAGCTAGAGATAGCAGCCAGGATCACATGCATAAATCTTTAATCTTAAATGAAAAGGCCTAGGGAAGCCCAGTCACAAAAGAATGAAAGACATACAAAGAACAAAAGTTGGGCAATTTTAACTGAAGTCACTCATTTCCTCATTTTTGCGCCAGTGAATTACTGTTAGGCATCTGGACTGATTAGTGCCATCTGATGAAGGAAACAGGCTAGCAGTAAAATAGAATAACCGTCTTCATAATAACTAAATTTGTAAGCACTTTGTAAATTGTAAAACACATTCATACATATGATGTGATTTAAAGCTTTCAAGAATCAGCATGGTCTTATCCTCATTGTACAGATAAGATGTTCTCAATGCCTATGTAATAACCTCCCTAAGTGGTTCCTCAAGAGTCATGAACCAGTCTTCTGATTTCTAGTCCAGTGGTTTTGGGACCACAAAATTGTTTTTCTACCTTAGAGGCACAAAACAGTTAAAAGAATCAACACATAGAAAACTTTTCATTTTGGCTCATCCAAGATGTTCCTACATGGCTTAAAAACTTCATTACTGATTTAAAAAATACTCTTCTAGCCCAACACCCCACTGAGTTTATTCCCAGGGGAATGGTCATTCTGCTTTTCAAATGGAGATACTTAATGCCTTAAGCATCCTTTGCATATAATGAATTAACATCTCTCTTATGCAAAGAATGGTAATCCTTAGGCATCAAACTTGGGAGAAGTAAGAAAACAGTTACTCAAATAATTGTGTTTTGTGGTTGGAAGAGAATCCTGGTATGTTTCAAACAGTTATCTTGAAAGAGTTTCTTGGTGACAGGAAATTAGTGTCACACTTCCCTCTGTGCATTCTTTATCAAGGTTCAACAATAAATGTGATGATAATGAAAATCGCCATTTGTTGAGAAATTATTTCATGCCAAGGACTGTAGTGAGTGCTTTATACACATTACCTAATTTACTCCTCACAACATATTTGGGAGAAAGTATCACTACTACTATTATGATACAAATGAAAAATTTGATACTCAGAACAATCAATTAACATTTCCAAAGTTACATGCAGAATAAAGAGTACAACTGAAATTTAAAATGAGTTCAGTTTCACTCCTAAGCTACTCCCTTACCCATTATACCATTATGGACCATTCTTATTGTATGCAAGGTCACAGCTTCTCCTTTTCTTAACTGTTTCAGAGAAAGAGCAGCTTTTAAGCAGGTTTGTGAGCACAACAATGGGTAGGCAATAAATCAGCCCCATCATTTGAATCAAGTTTAAAATCTCAAAAAGTGTGACATCATGAATTATGTAAGAATGGAACTTGAAGGAATCTCAAATGATCATAGACTCCGTCTTTCATTCAAATATATTCAGTGGAATCCTACTGTGTGCTAAATAATGTGCTAGATGCTGAAGATTAAAAAAAAAAAAATGAAATGACTTTCCAGAAAAAGATGCTTGATCTGCATCTTGAGGCATAAGTAGGAATCTGACAGATAAAATCAGGTGGAAATAACATCCCAAGAGAAGAAGAGGACAAAGGGTTGGGATATAAAATTATATGGAAGGTTTGGGGAGCTGTGAATATTTCAACATGCTTGATTTGGAAACTATTTTTTCCTTTCTCTTCTCTTGATTACACACTAATTGTATTAAAGTTTCTTTCCACTAAAGATCTTCTGAACTAGAGTATGTTTTGTCTTGATGTATGGAAGGCATAACCTATTAGGAGCAGGCAGGTTTGCAGGTCCTGGGATGTCCCTCGCTCTGCTGGGTAGCAGATTCAGGGAGATGATATCCAGGTTCTTAGCCTGGGTTGTATGAGTGAGTGGGCAGACAGCAAAAAGATGGACCTCACTTGGGAGTAGTTTGAGATAGAACAGTAGTATCTATGGAAACCCTGGGGAACATTCTGCAGCCACATTGATACTGGAGAGACTCAGTCAAACACCTCATCAAATTGGATCCTTCCTTATATCCCCAACTAAAACAAAATTGGCTTACTGGTGGCATTCAGATGATTATTTTTCTTACAATGAATGATATTGACATTTTTATTTTATTTTATTTTTTTAAAGATTTATTTATTTATATGTACAGCTGGGGTTCAGGCCAGAGGTGTGGAGTGGTGAGAGGCCTCACCAGAGACAGAGTGGGGAGCAGAACAGGCAGATCAGAAGTACACTGCTGAGGGGAGCAGCGGGCGAGGCAGGAGAGGTCTGCCCCACCATGTGGGATTCTCCCTGGCTGGGCGTCGAACTCGCGTCGCTGCTGCCGACAGCTCCACAGCCCAGCGCTTAACCGCTGCGCCACCAGGGAGGCCCGATATTGACATTTTTAATTTCTATTGCTCCATTTCTCTGAAATGGGAGTTTATTTTCCCTCAATTACAAATAAACACACATGGAAATAATCTAACTCCTTTATAATATATATATTCAGAGTGACTCTAACCTTCAGTTCTTATTTCCTGACCAATCAGCCACTTCTACTACAAATACACAAAGGATTGTAGGAAACGATGGCCAACTTATAGTAAGAACCTATTTACTCTTTTTACTTCATAACTCTTAAGTGGAACCTGGGGGAAAGGTGGGGTTAACAATAGTGCATCTTGTCATAGGGAAAAAAATTGAGTTCTCAAATAGCACACATTAAGAGACTTTCTTTGTACATAAAAACTTGACTTAAAAAAAATTTGTTTTTAAATGTTTAATTAGGCACCGGGCCCTTAGGGTGCAGTGCTACAGTAAAAACTATAGTTCATGTTTACTCCCCCTAATTGCCTTGAATTGCAAATAAAGAATTACCACGAGATGAAACAAGGGAGGCAATACCTTTTATTTTAAAGATTAAAGACTGCAGGTGGGGTGCAAATGAACTGATAAGCCTCATGTGTGTCTGAGGAAAGCAAGAAAGAAGAGCAACAGAAAATTGTTAAAGGACATTCTAATCATGATTAGGATAAAGGCCTATTCAGCTAAGCAGTCACATCTGGCTTCTAGTGATATCAGTTGACATAATAGAAATAATAAGTCAAGGCAGTAAGATCGTTGGAGTCTCTTGTGAATATTAGACTTATTTCCTCAGTGAGTCAGTCTGAGAATGTCAGAGAGATCAATTGATGTGAATACAATTAATAAGGTAATTAAGAAATAGAGACAGCTCAAGAGGATATTGCCTGATAATTAATTACCAGATGGAAAGAATGAGGAGCCTAGGAAACTGAATAAATAAAGATCAGCATGGAGAATTTCTATCAATAAGATAGGGGCTATTATTCTCTAAGGCAGGCTGAGTTAGTATCTGAAGGCCATCTGCTAAAAAAATAAAGATCAAATTGAGCAGGGTTCTTTGGAGTTGGATATACTGTAATTGTATGTTCTACAGAGCTCCTGGGAAAGAAAAAGGAGGGAACTATGACACAGGGGAAGGAGCCCCTTGTCTGGAGTGAGGGTCTGTCTACTCTCACCTATGTGGTACAAACAGAAAGGAAGCACTTTACTTCTGGTCTCCATTTCATTAGTAAAATGGGATGACTGAATTTCTTGAGTTCTAGGTTCCCTGTAGCTCTGAAATTTGAACTATAAGCACATTTTCTTAACAACAATCAAAACAGCTAGAAACAAATAAAACTACGATTTATTTCTCTTCGCGACTCCTGATATTTGTAATGAAATAATATACCATTCTGAGTTCTACTTGCAGCAAAATACCCTGGTTATAAGAAACAACATAAAACATTCATCTCAAACTTCAATGCCCTCAGCAACAATGTTCTCTGGAAACTAAAACGTAAAAATCTCAGGAAGTTGTTCAACTAGAATGTATGTTTGCTAATAAGATGCTCTGTGGTTAGGTGAACTCTTCCTTAATGATAGTTATCAAATATCTCATGCACACAGAGGTAAGTGAGAAATTAAACACACAGCTACCTGCTGGGACCTAGCTGACCTTCCACCCATTTTCCAAAATGCTCCAACACCTGAAAAGTCACTGAGATTTTCTAGGCTGAAGTTTGGTTACTCAATTAGACCCAAGGGTCAGCCTGGGGAACAACGGCCAATTTTCCTCAAGTCAAAAAACAGGGGAGGGTTGAACACAAGGGAATATGGTGATGGTTCATGGGCGAATAGTGACGGAAGAACTATGGAGATTACGACAATGTAAGAAAAAAAAATTAATTACGTAATAAAAAATAAACAAACAAACAAAAAAAAACAAAGATGGGATGTCAGGCAGGAATTAAAGCCTTCACACACCCCAACAGAATGATATCTGGGAGAATAATGACAAGGAAGCTGAATGTCCCTTTCTCCTTGTAAGCCCACGATGATGGGGGAACACAACGTAAAGTGGGGCAAGTGGTAAACTCTGGAGTTGGTGTCACCCAAACTACATGTTCTACAGGAGCTGGGATTTTTGGTATTTTGATGCAACTTGAGGGGTTTTAGAGCTAGGATGCAAAGATGTTGTCATCACCATCAGCAGCAGCAGTCTGGAAACAAACTAGGAGACAGACAAGGGAATCAAACGGCCTATTCATTTTCAAAGTCGGTCTGCTGCAGACACAAAGCATCAGCCCCTTCACTTGCTGTGCCCGGGCTGGGCACAGGTGGATGTTGTGTGGGTAGAGAAGGAGAGAAACGGCTTAGTGCTGGACCTTTCCCAAGTGTCTCTGATAATACTGGTCAACAAATTTTTACAAAAGTCATATTACTGAAATAAAGTTAGTCATTTCCTATCAATTTGTATGTGCTCAATGTGAATATGACAGTCAAATTCTAATTTTGGCTCTAGTTTTTTTTTTGTAATCTGCAATAAATGGATGTTTGCATCACGAAATGCATGCCAATAGTAATAGGCCTATGGTTAATACCTGTAAAAAAATCAAATCATAGACTACTTAGATTTCTTTGCTTGTCTCTTGTACAGCTGTTCAGGAGCATCTCTGGGGAGTGTCCAGCAGTAGTCAGCCAGCAGTGCAGTGGGCCATTTTCCTTGGTATCTTTGTTCCATTGAGGTGATATCTTTTTTTTTTTTTTGATTCATCCAGTGCTGGCTTTTATTTATTTTTTTAAATATATTTTTATTGTTATTTATGTCTTTTACATTTTGCATTCCCCTTGGGTAGCCCACCACCAATTCACCCGTGATCCAT
This sequence comes from Scalopus aquaticus, assembly GCA_004024925.1. Taxonomy (NCBI): domain Eukaryota; kingdom Metazoa; phylum Chordata; class Mammalia; order Eulipotyphla; family Talpidae; genus Scalopus; species Scalopus aquaticus. The sequence goes on from PVIJ01009310.1 coordinate 26,983, forward strand.
CTCTGTGGTCCCTTGTGTTCTTTTCTATTCCATTTTGTGCCCTTTCCCTTCCCTCCCTCCGGCTCCCTCCTCCCCCCCTCCCCCCCACTGATTGTCTCTCTAGTCTCTCTCCAAATTCACATCTCCCCAATACGTTATTTTTTTTATTATTTTCTTTATTATTATTTTTTATTTTTTACTAGTTTATTACAATGAGGTGATATCTTGATGAAAACGTTCACCAAGTTCATCACTAACCATACCACAGTTTTCAGGGAAGAAATGCAGATGGGAATGAAGGAAGTGGATCTTTAGAAAAATATTGCAGCCAAGTTTCTGATACCACATCAGCATGTTTTCAACTAGTTCCTTGCAGTTTTCTGCCCTAACATTCCCAAGAAAGTTTGTAAACACTAGGTGAAAAGCATTCCATGCTTGTTTCGCATCTCCCTGCGGCAAGCGGTTGAACTGGTCATCTTTGAAGAGCTCTCGAATCTGAGGACGCACAAAAACTCCCTCTTTAATCTTTGCTTCACTGAGTCGAGGAAATTTTTCATGCAGGTATCGGAAAGCTGGAGAGCTCTGGTCCATGGCTTTCACGAAATTCTTCATTAAACCTAGTTTGATGCGAAGGGGTGGTAGCAGGATTTTGTGAGCCTCAACCAGAGCTGGGTGCTGGATATTCTCTCCAACTGCTAAATTTTGTCTGCGAGTCCATTCCTTCTGCAAGTAGTACAATTCACTTGCTTGGCTATCCCACTCACATAAGAAACACATGTATTCTGTATATCCCTGCTGCAGTCCCATTAAAAGGTAGCTTCAAATCACCACAGACATGCCAGCTGTACTTATTATACTTAAAGGAATTCAGTAGCTGCTGTAAGTTATCATATGTCTCTTTCATGTGGACAGCATGCGCTACTGGAATAGATGGAAGACAGTTTCCATTGTGCAAAAGCACAGCCTTAAGACTCAGTTTCGAAGAGTCTAGAAATAGTCTCCATTCTTGTGGGTCATGAGTGATTTCTAAGGCATTCATGAAGCCCTCGATATTGTAACAGAATGCCAGAGTACTTTCCTTTCTGAAGAAAGGCTCCAACTGCTGGTGGTGCTTTTGATATAAAGTAATTGTGACATCTTCTAGAAGATTCCATTGTTGGAGTCTTGATCCTAGCATTCTGCCTTGTTCTTGGATAAGTCCAAATCATGAACCAGGTCATTTAGTTCTTCCTGTGCTAGTCTGTGTGGGGTTGATGATGCACCACAGTGAAAATCTGGATCTGATGGAACAGCATGCAGAACTGCATGCTGATGGAACGGAAGAACAGGTCGGCTCCCCCTTGTCCTCATCAGATGAATCAAGAGAATATTCTGCTGGAGGTTCTGGAATAGGAAGTCTCTCACCATGTGGAGCTGGTTTCAATACAGACGGAATGTTTGGGTAGACCATTCTCGACTTCTTTGGCTTCATTATTCTGCCAGAAAGAGGAGGAACCAATCAGAAGTAACCATCTTTTATGTGGTTGCTTGGCTCTCTCCACACCATGGGGACTGCAAACGGCATTGATGGTCTTTTGCCATTTAACCACTGTGAAAGTTGTGTTGTACATGAAGCACAGCATATATGCGGGGCCCAAGGCTTGTCTTGGTCACCAACCTTGCATCTGAAGTAAAGATGATAAGCCTTCTTCACTTGAGAAGTGATACTTTTTTTCTGGTTGGCAAATGTCACTTCCCCAAAAATAGAGCAGAAATTGTCCATGCTATTAACGCACTTTTGAGGCATTATTGTTCTGTATTGTGCCTAAATGGATAAAATAATAACAGTTCTATGGAACAGTAGCTTAAACTGCCTTGCACAAAGTCTTAATTATTTTCTTTCAATTTTTAAAAAAGATTTATTTATTTATGCATACAAGCTGGGGTACAGGCCAGAGGCATGGGGTGGCAAGAGGGTTCACCAGCGACAGAGCGGGTAACAGAAGAGGCAGATGGACGGAAATACACTGCTGAGGGGAACAGTGGGAGAGGTAGGAGAGGTCTGCCACACCATGTGGGAATCTCCCTGCTGGGCACTGAACTCGTGTCGCTGCTGCAGACAGCTCCACAGCGCAGTGCTTAACTGCTGCGCCTCCAGGGAGGCCCTCTGAAATATTTTCCATGCTCAACCTTTCTGACAGGGCTTTGTAGAGTGCACTGCTGATGTCAGCTTACTTCAGCAGCCGCCTGGCAGTAGTATTGCATTGCATCAGAAAATGATGCAATAAACTCTGGATGATGTGTGTGTGATGGTATTATGCAATGTGATGCAATATTACATCATTCTAGGCTGATTTAGGATGTTGTTGCAGTCCTACTGGATAAATTTACATGGTGAAACAAAATGAATTATATGAAATATCTTCAAAATGAGAGCTAATAAAAATTTTCAGGGTTATATTCATGTTCAGCACACCAAGATACTACAGATTGGGGCCTTTTTAAGTCAGTACTGATCTCAATGTTGACCAGTGTAACTGACTCACTCTTCTGAAGCATCATGGCAGCAGTAGAGCCAGGTAAGAATGAACACCAAGGTCAGTTTTCAAAGGGGAAAATGAATCATCGGCACCAGGCACCATGCAACGCAAGTGTTGGCAGAGAGAATGGCTTGAGCCGAGAGAAATGAGCATGTGGGCTCCTCTGAGATGGAAGGCCTCTATGTCCTTGCAAATGACTGCGGGATCTTGCTATGCCATCTCGCAAGGTGGTCTCCTTTCCCAAATTCACAGCACAGCCTGCCAGACTTTATAGCACCTTCAGGACCAAATAGGGGTCTCCCAAAATATTATCGAAGAATCACAATTCCCAACCCAGAGGTCTCACTTACATCTTTGTTTCCCAAGCAAAGCTTCAGGTCTGCTTTGAGCGGTGATGTCAATTCCAAGAATAGATACCTCAAATAAAGTGGGGCAGAGTGCCCCGCCCTGGGAGCAGAGGCCCCATAGGCAGCCTCACCCCAAGGGATCTTATTCTTTCAGGTCCTCACAGACAGTAAAAAGATTAATTTGGGAGCTGATGGTTTGAAAGGACTGCGATTAGTGATTAATTATTTAAAACCCATGTGTTTAGCATAAGACATCTGAATTCGTAATCACTGGATAAAGTACTTAGTTGGTGTTTATTTAAAGAAAAAAGTTTACTCAGGGTGGTGAGATACTATTTGATGCCAGTACTGAGATATAATTATAATTGACCTGAAATCATTGAGAGCAGCCATGATAAATATAATTAAATATATTTAGCAGGATATCTGTATGTCACACTTAGATTTTTCTTCGTAGCTAGATTGTTTGATGTTATGGAGATAATAGCGAGTTAGGAATTTGAATCTAGATTCTAACTCAAAACATTAGCCAGTTATGTGACCTTGGGCAATTCACTTCCTTGCGACTCATTTTTCTTACCTACAAAATTAGGGCACTGTGACCTAAAAAATTACTGCCAGTGCAATTAATGGCCCCATAATCTTGGACTCAGATTATAAGAAAACTCATTTTTGTTTGTTTGTTTTTTGGGTTTTGATATTTTTTTTTATTGATTAAACTGTATTTTCTTACGTTGTCATTCATTTTTGCATAATATTTGATTTCTCCTATAAGATATGGTCCCCAGAAATCTCCCACCACCATATCACCCATGAGCTATCACCAAAGTGCCTTGTGCTCTTCGCTCCCCTGTTTGACTCTTCTCCCTCCTCCTCCCCTACTATATACCTCAGATCTATAGGTTGCCTGCAAGTTTTGTCTTTTTTCTTTTTGACCTTTGTTCAGTTTCCCTATATTCCTCCTATAAGTGGAATCATCCAATATTTTTCTTCTTCCTTCTGGCTTATTTCACTGAGCATAATCCCTTTCAACTTCATCCATGTTGCTGAAAATGACATGAGTTTATCTTTTTGATAGCTGAATAGTATTCCATCGTGTATCTATACCACATCTTCTTGAGCCACTAATCTGTCTGGGGGCATTTAGGTTATTTCCATATCTTAGCTATTGTAAATAGTGCTGCAATAAAGATAGGGATGCAGGATTCCTTTCAAATGAATGGTTTTGTGTCCTTCGGGTAGATTCCTAGGTATGGAATCACTGGGTCATAAGGTAGATCCATTTTTAGTAATTTGAAGAACCTCCACACAGCTAAGAAAGCTCATTTAGAAGGGAGAACATTCCATCCTGATCAGGAATTTTAAGACAATACAAGACCTGGGAAGTCTTTGCTAATTATTCCCCAGTATAACACTGAACTTAAGAAGGGAGTAATGCTTTGTGTTTTGTTTTTTTTTAAGATTTACTTATTTATGCACACAAGAACTGGGTGTAGGCCAGAGGCGTGAGGTGGTGAGTGGATTCACCAGAGGCAGAGTGGGGAGCAGGACAGGCGGATCTACTGAAATACACTGCTGAGGGGAGCAGCGGGGAGACAGGAGAGGTCTGCTGCACGATGTGGGAAGATCCCTGGCTGGGGATCGAACTCGTGCTGCAGTGGCTCTGGATAGCTTCATAGTGCTAAGACTTAACCCAATGCACCACCAGGGAGGCCCCAAGAAGGGAGCAATGTTAATGTATAAGAATTTACAATACTGTTTTGTTTGCAGATGCTAATGTAGTGGCTGGTTATCAACTGAGGCTTTTCCCACCCCCTTCTCCAGGAGACACTCGGCAACATCTGGAGACATTTTTTGCTTGTCACATTAAGTTTGGCTGGGGATGTCAGACAGGGATATTACTAGCAGCTAGTGGGTAGAGGGCAGGGCTGTTACTAAACATTCTCTGATGCATAGGACAGCCCTTCGCTGTAAAAAATCACCTGGCTCCAAATATCTCTGAAAATTAGGTGGAACTTTACGTATGAAATGGCCAGGCAGGTCTCTGAGTGATGAAGCTGAGAGGAACCTCTCCATTTTTACCAGATATGGTCCTATAAGGACGCTGGCCTACTGCTGTCAGTCTAAATCCTCCAAGTCATAAATCTAGACTTTTAAATGAACTCACTTGCCTTTTAAATTCTGGTGCCCACGAATACAATTCTTTCAAAACAGCAAACTTTCCTGGCTAGGGCAAAGAGGTCAGATTCAGGTTGCAGTTTACCATCAGTATACCACCTCTGCAGTAAGCCTTAGATGACAAAAGCCACAGGTATTCCCTTAGCTTTCCAGAGAAAGTGTTCAAAAGAAATATACCCACCTGAACTATTGTGTAATTCTACAAGATTAGTTTAAACACAGGAGTATTTTTTTAAAGATTTATTTATTTATGCATACAAGCTGGTGTGCAGGCCAGTGTGTGGGGCGGTAAGAGGGTTCACCAGAAGCAGAGTGGGGAGCAGAACAGGCAGATTGACTGAAAGACACTGCTGAAGGGAGCAGTGGGCTAGGCAGGAGAGGTCTGCTATGCCATATGGGAAGCTCCCTGGCTGGGCATTGAACTCGTGCCGCAGCTGCAGACAGCTCCACAGGGCTGCGCTCAACACATTGTACCACCAGGGAGGCCCTAGCGGAGTATATTTTAGATGGGGGGAAAGGGGGCAAAAGCCTGTCCACATTGCATAACTATGAGAAACAAATAGTGAATGACTGGGGGCAGTAAAATAAATACCAGTGCTTCTTAATGTCTCTTGAATTTAGTGTTACTTAGATTTCGCTTTAATGCAAATTACATTTTCTCTTCCTTCAAGTCAGGTTTAATCCTGGTTCCCCACACTAGTTCAGATGCCTTAACATGCTATCTCAGTCTCAACTGCCTAAATGCTCTCACTTGCTTCAGGAGAGTGAGACGGTTGCAACTCCCTGCTTTACCGGGACATGGGAATCTGGAGACTCCAGAAATGTTTTGTAGCTGGCCAGACCCGAAAGGATCTGAGACATAGCTAATACAGAGAAAAGGGATTGACATCTACCCATACATGAGACAGCTCCTCGTTTGTATCACAAGTTAAAAACCATCTGGTTGGACCTGAGCTTTTCACTGCATGTTAATGGAACCTTCCTCTGGCCTTTTCCTGGTTTCAGTCCTCTGACTTAGCCACCAGACACTTGCACTTTGGATCACCCGGCATTTACTTTCTTGAGTGACTAAATACCAATCCAATGACGCAGTTTTCTATTATGTAATTTTGTCTGCAAATTTCTCAACCCAAAGGTGCCAGTAGTTTACTAGCAATTTGTCAGGGAAGGTAACATTATGTTAGTTTCCAAAACACTTTAAGCTCCTCTCACATCGCTGTCACCTTCCTCGCTGTGACTGTGATATAGAAACACTGTAAAGTCAGTAGGTGTGGTCTTATTACTATTTCATAGATGGCATACCCAACTTTGATTCACATAATAACCGCTGGGGCAAACAGGGGAGCACAGAATCTGGACACCATTGCCTGGGTTCAAATCCTGACATTACCTTCTATCAACTGCAAAAGCTTGGACACATCACTTTTTTCTCTGTGTCTCAATGTTTTCATCTGAACAATGATATTAGGTCATAGTATCCACCTCACACAGTTGTCTAGAGGATTCGATGAGTTAATATGTAGGTAAAGTGCTTGAGAGGTGGCCTGGCGCAAGTAAATACCATAGTGTTAGATATCAATAACATCATTCCCCAGAGGTAGTAAGCAAGGAGCCCAGGAGGTCTGACCTACAGAGTGCAGGCTTTTAACTCAGGGATGAAACCAAAAAACAAATCGCTAAATTTGTCATCTGTAATGCAAGGGGGAAATTGAGATGTGACATCTAGGCCGCCTCACTATAGATCCAGAGTCTGTCCACCTCTCACTGTGGCCCTTCAGTGTCAATCACAGCATATGTGAGAAGACAAGCATTGACTGCACGCACCGAATATATGTAAACAGCCACTGGTCTCATCTTACTCTGAATAGAACTAAGAATGTCTTAGAGTGCTGAAGAACAAGACTACGGTCCACTGCAAGATGAGCAGGAGTTAAGAGTAGAGCCGATGAGTCCAAAAACAGTTGCTGTAAACTCACTGAGCCACTACCTTTAAGTTAGCACTGATATGTGTGTTCCCACACATTAGCAAATTATTCAACCCACTACCCCCAAGCCCCCCTCCCACCCCAGGGAGGTACTTGAGTTCAACCAAACATACTAAGTTGTGTTTTAAGTCAAAATAATGCCCTTTCCTGTCCTGAAGGTTTCAAAATACAGAGAGTTGCTGGATATTCAGAAATTGATCACTTCATCATCAGACCAGCCAGCCAGGGCAGCACTTGCTCCCGTGGGAAGGTTAACTGGCAAGAAAATGAATCAGCATCTTATGGTTACAAATAAATTTTTGCTTCTCTGACTAAAAATTGTTGTATTGTTTTAAGTTCAAATGCTTAGTTCTTTTACTGCTGAAAATGTCAAGCCACTGAGCTATTATTATAATAACTGACCACGCCATGATAACATCTCATGACTGGTTTTCTGTTGTTATGTGGTCAGCATTATGGATTCTGAATACATTTGAGCTATTGCTAATCTGCTTTCCAGCATGCAGCATTCTTGGCTCTGCAGGAAGCATCAGCTCTGTAGGTTGTGGATATATATTATGAGTAATATCAGGGACAAATATTACCAAAGCACAAACCTTTATATGTGCTCTTTGCTTCCTAATAAAACTCTTGTAAGGTTCTCCAAGGGGCTTGCCTCAGCTAACCTAGGAATTCACTCAGTCTATTAAAGTAATATATTAATGTGATAAACCAGGGCCTCTATGATTGTTGCTGCATTCAATAGGATGTGATGGTTTTTAGAAGTGGTTTGTTTAAAAGCTTTGCACTTCCTTGGAAGAAGGATTCATGTAATAGGACTAAATAATTATTATAATCATCATACATATTCATTATATAAAATCATGTTTTAAGTAAATCCAGAATAAATTATGCTAGACTTTAATTCTGAAATAGGACAACACTTCTAATGAAGGTATGCCTCACTTTCAAATGTAGTCCCTTCCTTAGGCACCAAGAACTTAACTAGATGATCTTTAGAGATCACCTATATTGGGGCACTTCTCATTCAACAATGTCTAAACAGACATCTTGTGTGTAATATTTTAGAAAACAGATAACCTTATTTGAGAAGATTCAAAGTAAAACTAGAAGCATCTTTAAGAAAAGATGCTTTACTTAAAGATAATTAAGTTAGATAAATATCACTAATTACAGCATATATAACCCAGGTGTGGTCTTACTTAACCTTTCGTCACAAGGGATTAGTAAAGTCTCTTGGCCCTGTGTGGCTTGGGTCGAGTGTCAGTCTCCTTCTTACATCATTCACCACTGGGATTCAGGATTCCACTCCCTGTGGGGATTTCAGCGTCTCTACATTCTATCAGCCTTCTTCTGGACCCATGGGAAGTTTCTTTGATACAGCAAATGCTGCTGCCTGTAATTTCAGTCAGGATTTCTAACACTTTGAAGCATAGCTTTATCTCACACTGACAGTTTTGCTCCCCCTAAAATGTTTTCTCTGCTCTAGTCCTGAGTTTGCACATATTCTGGTCATTAAACTGTCCTTAGGTTAGGTCTCAGACACAGCTCACTATCCTAGGTTGAACTGCAGAGCCTCTCTTGACCTCTGGAGAGTTGTGGACAATAGAAGAGTAGAGAAGATGTCAACAAATAAAAGGAAATGAGTAAGTCTGATCAAAACACTCCTTTGACTAATATACCAGGTCAGTTAACTTATTCTTATGGCTATCTAGTGATGTGCTACAAAATGATCTAAAATTTGGCAGCTTAAAAAGACAACTGTTTTATTCTCTTTTTAGTGTTCATGGATCAGAAATTCAGGCAGGGCTCTGCTGGATGGATCTTTTGTTCCGTGTGGCACTGGAGGAATTCTATCAATGATATTAGCCCTCAGGTGGGTCTGGAAGGTGAGCAACAGCTTCATTCCCATGTGGTTTGATGAATGTGGCTTAGCTGGATCAGTCAGCACAAGTTCCTACACATGGTCTCCAGGCATGGCAGTGTCAGAGAAGTTGACTTCTTGTATGACGACTCACAGCTCCCAAAAGGAGTATTCTCTAAGAGACAGGAAGTGGAAATGAAGAGACTCTTAGGGCCTAGGTTCAGAAACTGGCACAATGTGATTGATCAAAGCAGTTATTCCATAGGTCTATTACTCTATTTTTCTGTTGGTAAAAGCAGGTACAGAGATCTCCCACATTCTAGGGATAGGCAATAAACCTCTCCACTCAGTGAAAAGAGCAGCACAGAATATACAGCTTTATTTTATCTAGCATAGTTACAGATCTTTTACATGACCCAAGTGGCCAAAAGTAAGTGACTTTACTGCTTTAATTCTTTTTCTGGTGTCAGTTTTCTTCCTGGTCTTGCACACTGCACTGGCCAAGACAATCAGCCAGCCAAGTTGGCCTATACGCATCAGCCTGAGGGAATAATAGCCTCACATTGTCTATTATATATTTCTGAACTGACTTCCAAGAGCACTAACTATCCCTTATCAGTCACTCTACTACAGTGAATATAAAGAGGCTCATTCTGGCTAGATGTGCCAGATAAAATACCAAACATCAAGTTAAATTAAAATTTTACATAAACAACTTTATATTATCCCTCAAATATTGCATGGTATATGCTCATATTAAGCAATTATTTGTGCAGTTACACAATCTTAGATTTTGCTGACATGGTTTAAATAATCACACACACACACGCACACATACACACACACATATATATAGATGTATAGATATACAGATATCAAAGTGCAATAACAGAAATATGAGTCACAGGATTCTTTCTATTTTTCCTTGACTTTTCTTTCCCATTACATGAGCATATGAATACACTGATTGTGAGGAGGAATCTACTTCTACCTGAAATTAATAACATCTTACAATCACTACTTTGCTAAACTGTACATGAATGGCTTTTACTAAATAAGAATATCTGTTTAACATGCTTCTATTCTTACAAATCTCTGCTTTTAAATATAGTTATACATGTATAATTATATATTTATAAATATATAATTATATATATAATTGAAATTTTAAAGAGTCAGTCCAAAATATTTATTGTGTGTGTACCCTATGTTAAATCAACAATGATTAACATGTGGTTCTTGCCTGGGAGGTGTTCAGACTCTAGGAGGGATTCAGAGATGTGAACAGATAATCACAAGGCAAGGTGAAATGTCTTCAAAGAAAACAAGAACAGAGTTCAGTGGGTGCAATAACAGGATTCAGGGAACCTGGTCTTACAGAGGAGGTGACGTTTGATCTGATCTTGAAAGACAAGTAGGTATTTCCCAGGCAGAGGAGAGCAAAGGTATTCTCAGCAGTAAAAAGAAAAAAAAAAGGAGGAGGAAATAGAGGAGAAGAAGGAGGAAAAGGAGATGAGGAGGAGTGGCATGAAAAGGAAGCAGTAGTCACAAAAGAACTTCCATGCTTGTGTAGGAGAAAAGGTTCTGGTCTAGTAAAATCTTGAGTGCAGGGATTTGAGCCCCATTCTCTTAGCCTTACTCAAACTGCAACTACATAAGGTGGATGATAGAGGACCTCAATCCATGTCAAAATTTAATAATGAAAGAGGAAGAGTAACAAGAGCAAGTAATCACAGGGCCCAACAAATAATCAAAATAAAGTCAATTTCAGCAAGAATGAAAAGTAAATTGCTGCGGTAGCTCTAACAACTTTTATTCCCCTCTTGCTGTGGCAGGAGCCAATTTTCTATGTGAGACTGGCTTGGAGGGCTGAAGAAAATAATTGGCTACTTTTCAGTTTTGGGGATAATAAGCAGAGATATTTCCCTGGTAGGCATTTACCTGATACACTATATAAAAATAAGGACCAAAAACCTTCTAATGACTCTGTTATAAATCCTTTGATAGCAGGGCCCCAACCTGGCCTAGAAAGCAAAGATTCTGTGCTGGGTGAAGGCATGCATGCATGAGTCTGCATAGTTATAATTTATGATTAGTGATTGCCCAGTGCTGCAATACTGGTAGGAAAACATGGCGAAGAGCCAATGTTCAAGGCAACAAAGCAACAGAAACTCTCTTTCTCATGCCTGACACGCCTTCAATTATTTGATGTGTCTCTCGTAATTGATTTTATGAACTTTGCTATTAAAACTTGAAAGACGAGTGAGATATCAGTATATACCTATTAGAATGGCTCAAATTCAATATATATACACACATATACAAATATATTCATATATATACGACAGTACCAAATGCTGATGAAGATGCCAAGTGCTCTTTTGTATTGCTCTTTTGTATTTGTATTTTGTATTGTATTTGCATGGGAAGTTTACTTTGGAAAAAAGTTTGGTAGCTTTTTTATGAATTTATGTGTAGAGACATGAAAACCTCTTCTCACACACAAAAAAACCCCCCACATATGCATGTATAGATCAACTTTATTCAGAAATGCTAGATGCAAAAGTCAACCCAAAATATCCATCAGCTGGTAGGTAAATAAATGATGTTCTATCCACATAGCAATAAAAAGGAGAGAACTACAGATATATATATACCAGCATGTATAAGTCTCAAAAACATGCTAAGAGAAAAAGTCAGGCTCAAGCGATAATATATGGAATGTTCACTGACATGATATTATGGAAAAGGAAAAAATTATAGGAATAGAATCAGATTAGTAGGTGGTAGCTAGGAATAGGGGAAGGAGATTTACTACAAAGTATCATAAGGAAGTGTCCTATATCTTGATTTTGGTGGCAGCTATGTCACTAGATACATTTTTAAAAATTCATTAATCTCTATACTTAAAAAGGATAAATTTTAATGGATGTAAATTATATCTCAATACACTACAAATTAATTTGCATGCCTAAAACAGCAAAAAAAAATTAAGAAGTTGAAATATTATCTTGAATTTTCCTTTGAATATTGGTTTGATCGTTTCTAGTTCTGAAAGCTTTTGCCCCTTTGTTAGTCTCTTGTGGATGATAAACTATATCCTATAAACCATATCCAATGCTAAATTTGAAGGTTTATCCATCATTTCTAGCTACTTTGGAGAGAATTATTCTCTTCTACTGTGACATCCATCATGAGTAATTAAACTTCCGTGCAGCTAGAGAGGATATGTACCATCTTTGAAGGCATTGAGGATATAGTCACATAGAGAATTTTCCGTTTTGGGTTTAGGTGAGAAATTCCACTTAAATGTCTACCTTTTAAAGATTACACCAGAAAAAAAGAAACCATTTGGGATATTAACAAGGTGGTAGCTAAAAATGGCAGAAAATCACAGAGGGTAAATATGGAGAAGTTTCTTTTACTACTTTTTCTCAACACCACCAGCTCTTTTGCTCTCTTGGAACATGGACAGAAACAAGTCTCAAACCACAAAATCAAGACTTATTTAGCAGAGCATTCAGCCTTTCTCTTTACAAACAGGTTTCTTATCTTTTTCTGAGAGTCCTGAAGTTGGGATGTGAAATTCCTGAGGTATTCCCCAGTAGCCTAGGCAATGATTCTTTTATGAATAGCTAATCTAAGTCACTAAAATGCTTGCCAAAGGGTCAGGAAAAAAACAATCAGATCTTGAGAAACACAACAAAGGAGTAATTCTTAGACTAATTTTCTACAGTGACATCTGAGGCATGTCAGGAGACATCTGGCACTAAGTTTACAACCAAATGTGTGAGGCAGGGAGAAAATTAACCTTCAAATCCATGAAGCATTGAAATCACAAAGCAAAATCTTTTTTTTTTTAATTGAAGTATCATTGTTTTACATACCTGCCAGTGCTTTGACAGTGTAAGATTTCCCCACCTCGGTGTAGTCACTGTAGCTCTCCCACCACCGAAGCACCCATAATCCTCCACCATAGTCCATTAATCTCTCCCGCTCTGTTCACCCTCTCCCCCCGCAAAGAGGAGAACATTTTGATGTTTCCCAACTCTGTGATCTACTCTCCCAACCATTTCAATTAGCTACTGGAGCCATGACTAACTACTTTCAAGTGACTTTATTAGAATATTTCTGTCTTTTTTCACTGTCTTCTCTTTTGGTACCATGTTGGTTTTGATGCCAGATACTGAATGAATTAACAAGCTGACAAGCTTTCTATAGAGAATTTGTTTGTGTTTGTTACCGTTAATTTTTAGTATACCTACACATGGAAGCACCTAACTTTGGGTCTTGAGAACTTTATATTTTTCAGAAATTTATCCTTCACTAAAAGTGTTTAAAGTAATTAATTCCTGCACCTCTCATTCAACTATTTAGCATGATGAATGTTATTTGTTTTAATTTAAAATTTTAAAGATACTAGAAGTTTACTTATAGACCAAAGTCTCTCATACCTCAGCCCATAGTCAGTAGTTTCCAGAAGTCTACATATTTGTGAGGTGCATTTGGATTTGTCCTCAGACACTAGAAAATGACACTAATATTCACAAATCACAGAATTAATAATAATGGCTAAACTCTGCCATGTGCCAGGCATTTTACTTGTACTAACTAATTTGGACTTCACAACAATCCACAGAAGTAGGTACAATTACTTTAGCGATGAGAAATGAAGTCATACATCCTTCCGGAGTCCACAGCACTGCCTCAGCCCAGTTGAACAATTGCTATACACTTATCCCCATGTTAGACAACAAGAAACAAAGACAGCCAAAGAGTCACTTGAAGCAAAGATAAATTTACTACATTGCCTAGCAGTGCGGGCTGCATTAGTCAGGTACAAGCAGTTCTTACCAAACAGCCACTGAAAGACAAAATTTAGAGCCAAGAGAGGAGAAAGGCAATATTCTGAGTCCAGGCCTCTGCCCTGTGGATTGTTTCCATGCCTGCTTTGCAGAGAGCTCCTTGCAGGTTTGATGTCACTGCTAGACTGGGATGAACTGTGAAAAAAATCACAATAGCAAGCCCTTTGGATACACATGCTGAAAATGAAGCAAAATTTCTATTTCACATTCACCAGATACTATGTGGCAATACACCTGTACTCTGCGATGGCACTAGATGGGGTCAATGGAAGTGAATCAGATGCTTCTTCATTTCTCCATTTTCTGAGGCACGAGCATATCACCAAAGAAAGGGCCACAGGGAATGAGCACCAGTAATTTCTAACTTCTCATCAGCTTTATATTTGGAAATGATTCTGCACAGTGTTTCCCAGACTTAGGTGAGGCAAAGTCTGAGAAGAAAGGTTTTTCTGGTATCTACTAATATTTTGAGAAGTTGGAGGCCAAGCATTGCCATACCTCTTGAAGAAAAATGGAAAACAGACTAAATAAAACAAAAATAGGACAACTCCAGACCATCCTTTGATCTTTTTCAACAGCAAAAAACACCTTTATCATTTCCCCTGTCCCAGATCATCTCCCTACTCCATTAGCAGGACATGAAAATAATGTAAGAACTAAGCTGCCAGTTAATGCAGTTGCTGCAAAATGGCATCCCAAGAACCACGTTTCACATCAAACATCTAGGTGGGTAGGAGGGAAGTGGTGACATGGCCCCAGTTCCTCTTCCTCCTCCCCAGCAGCAGCAAAATCACAAGGCATGAGCACAAGCACATCTGGTTGGTGTGAACAAAATCCTTACTCAGATTAGAAGTAAAAGATTGTCGATTAGGTAGTTTCCTTCCCTGACTCTCCCCTTGGTAAGTAAAGGACCTATTGAAAAAGAGAAGTGCCTAGGTACGTAAAAAGGAATGAACTTCCCACCTGACCACTAAAGACTCTCTCATCGAATATAAGTAATTGCTGGCACTGAAAATACCCCCTAGTCCTGTGATTCATGTGATTTTAGAACTGACACTGGAAGACATGAAAGTAATTCAAAATAATGCACAATTATAAAACACTAATGTAGAAGAGCAACAGAAAATATCAGTTAGGCTCTAAGAGGTGGTCAGCTAACCCTTCTGAAATCTGAAGTTGGGCCAACTTCCTGAGGTTCCTGTCTCTGAAAATCAGTAAGTTCATGATGTAAAATGAGCACCAGATAGTGAAGACACATTTTCCTCCAAACCTAAATTATTGCAATAGTTTGAATACAACCAGTATGGCTGAGCAGACATCAGCAGGAGAGATTTGAGTCAATTAGCAGCCAAGAGTTTAGAATTTTACCCAAGTATCTCTCTGCTCAGGTTTTCTCATAGGATTCTCAAATCACTTATTACTATATATTTTCAGTCATTTAATTAACATAGATGCAAACTTCCAATTGTTTTTTAGGAAAACAAAAATAGCAAAGCCCTAGCCTCTATTCTTAAGAATTTGTTCTTTAGAAACAGGAGGATACTGTAATAGAAAATAATTTGCAAAGAAATATAAAGCACTACAGAAACAACGATAAAGTATATCTTAAAAATTAAAGGCATAAGAACTGAAGATTTACAGTAAAAACTCATGAAACTTGGATAGGATTAATCAGAAAAGACATTCCTAAGGGAGGTGGTTTTAGGATACATTTAGAGGGGTTTTCGATGGAGAAGAGTATGGAGTAACCAGTAAAGGCAAAGACAGTATAATATTTCTAAAAGAAAAACTTTGATGTGGATAAACAAGAAGATCTAACCAAACTAGAATATGTAGCAAGGCCTAAGGAAAGAAATGCTGTAATGTAGAATCTGCAATCCAATTAAGAGTTCTGTATGTTTGGTAGTTATACATCTAAACAATAAAGCTCATCTTAAGGAGCAAATATTATTTTAAAATTTTGTGTAAAATCTTACATATTTTATAGCATGTATGTTTTCTCTAATTATACAAGTAACAACTACTTATGATAGAAAGTTTGAAAAATAAAGGACAAAGACAAGGTTTAAAATCTCCCATAATGCCACTATTTAGACATCACCACTGGTAACACTTATAATCTTTAAGTTGTTTTATTGTGTGTATACCCATAATAAGCCTTATTATATTAACAAAATTGGATCTTACTGCATATGTATAATTTGTATATTTTTCCATCTTAATATTTTAAAATAACATATGCTTTATTTGATGTTACTTATAGCACTTCTTCTGTGGTTCTGAGTTCATTAGTGCTTTTTTCCCCCAATTTCCATTATGTTTGGCGAGTAGGAGCAATTGCAAATAGAAACCTCAGTTATGTTGTCTGGAAAAAATAATTCTTAGCTGAATAAATCTCAGTTGATGTTAGGATTTTCTGGCTTCCTAGGCTAAAATATTCAGAGATGACTATGTTAATGAAGGTTGGACACACCCCAATTCTGTGGACCAATAAATGACTAACCCCTTACTACTAGTTCCAAATATCTTCTGGGTTTTTAAGTGTTCCTATTTCATTTGGGGAACTAGATGTCTTCGAGTTAATGAGGAGATATTTACTACATCAGTGTAAATGTCATTATCAAATCTCATTAATGAAAAAACTGGGTCATACCAAGGGCACCAACGTCCTTGTGAGGCGACTGGTTCAAAACCTTGCATTGTATTAGTTTTCCATCACCCCCTAAATAGTGTGACATGGACCAAAGTCCAGTACGTCCCCTTCCAAAATCAGCTTATCCTACTCACACAAAAAAAAGCCATAGTTCATTTTTACTACATCCCCATGGGGGACATACCATTCAAAAGAGAGATTTAAAAAGCACTATTATGTTAAATGTGCTATTCAAGATGACAATTCTTTTTCTTTTGGAAAAAAAAAGTAATATCCATTGTGTCTTTGAATCTCTTATAGGAAATGTCTATCTACGGTTTGCTTGCCTCAGTATTCACCATAGTAACAGACACAGGGAAGTCTCTTTTCACTTTTTAGTGAATGTTCCACAAATTAAAAAAAAACAACATTGGGGAATGTTTTCCTGTTAACTGATGAAGCTTTCCTCTAGACTTGCTCATGAGCCTGCAGCCCTGGCAAGGTGTCACAAGCAGACAAATATTTTATGCCTTGCTTTCCTTTGATTTCTGAGAACTTAAGGAAATCGTCCTTTGAGACATTTCAAAGGGTTAAAAGAACTCCAAGAGAGACAGCATCTATGCTCACCGCTACAGAGACCTGCTTACCCTCCTCTACCTTTCCTTCAGGATGACCCTTCATATGTCTGGTGACTAGAAATGTTCAAAGAAAAGCTGACAATCTTGGCATATGACTTAGTTGTTTTAAAAGACAAAATGTGTAGACCATATGGCTTAAATTTGACCACTTGCAAAAGTATCACCAGATAAAATATTTCAGAACCTAGCAAAAATGCGTGCAGATCTATTAGACTCTGCAAATTTTCAGACACTGGCGATTTTCTTTTGTTCCTAGCAACGAGTGTTCCTTTTCTGTAGGCAGTGAAAAACAAGTCAGATTTTTCCCAACTCCCTGGTCATCTCAGCGAGAACTCGTGCAGTATGATCCATGTCATTTTATGAAAGCAGCTGCTTAAAATCTTACTGCAGTAGGGTTCAAGAATTAAGGAAGGAAATTTCTAAAATAATCCCTGAGGTGACTTACTCTGAAGATGCATACTGCTAAATTTAAAAGCAGGAATAAGAAGCCCATTTTCTTCTCCATGCTTTCTTGCTATGTCTCTTCAAACCACTGAATGTACAAAGAAGCTAGCTACAGAAATGAAAAAAAACCCAAAACACAAAACAGTAGGAATTTATTCCCAGTCAACACATAGATACAGAACAAGTATTCCCCAATATTTTAAACACTAATTAGTTGAACATTTTGTAAAACAATACATTAGGGAGCCTGACTCACCGAGAGTTGACTCAATAAAATCAGTATTTTAATAGAATAAAACTTGTAATAAAAATAATCTGACACTTACTAAAATTGTGCATAAGTATATGATAATGAGGTCTAAGCTTAAGAAATACACATATTCTAAATACTAGTTTAGCATAGCCAAATTAAATGCTTCTGGAATTATCTGGAAGAAGGAGAAGAAGAAACTGGATGGAGTCCCTAAAAAGTAATGGATCCATAATACGAAGGAATCTAGAAACTTGGGTCTGCCCACTTTTGGGAAATGAGACTCGAAGGTCTAAACTTCTAAGAGCTAAGAACTAGATTTTCTATTATTCCACAGTCACTTTCCACAAGGTGCCTTGGTGTCCACCTCCTGGAGAGCACCATTCACACTGTGCCATGTGGCTGGTGGCAGACAGAGACCTCTCCATGCAAAGGAGCAAGACAGGAGGAACAGCCAGTTTGCCCAGTTCCCCAGGCCCACGTCAATCTATTACCTGAGCATTTATTCAACAGCCATTTGTGGAAAATTGTGTCAGTCAAATTCTTTCAGTTTAAGAGGTCTGAAAATACACCTCAAACTGGTTTAGTAAAAACAGGGAAGGGAAAAGCACAAAGTCTGAGCACTCACAGGTGTTATGGTGGTTGGAGAACTATGGGACTACACCTGAGAGAAGAATTCAATTACTATACAAAAATGAACCACTATGTTGGAATATATATGTATATATATATATATAATTTTTTTGAAGTCTCTTTCTCATGCAACTGTGTAGTCCAGGGGTACACAGGCTTCAGGCAAATGGTCGTATCATCAGCATCCTGTGTGTTTCTGCCCACACCCAGGCTCCACTTCCTCTGTACTGACTAGTCTCTCCGAGCACTTTGTATAAATTGTTTAGTGCCATATAAACTGCTAAAAGACAAAATTCTTCCAGTTAATAATCATCATTTTCCCTTGCCTTTATTATTAATTTCAATCTCAACACACTCATTTTGTGAGAACATTAACTTATTAGTCAATAGGTGAATAAGTGCCTTCAGAAATAAAAATTATCACACCCTTAAAATGAAACAGGCAATCCATTTGTATCAGAATCACTATGGTGGAGCTTGAGCACCTGTATTTTTTGACAGTTCTCTAGGTGATACTTACGTGAAGACAGTTGGCCTGCATGTCGAACAAGTAGCACTGAGAACTAGTCTGCTTAAATTTATAAAATGTTTAAAGAAACTCACTGCTTGTCATTGTGATATTAAAATTTAACTAAATTAAATAAATAGCAAAATTTTGATTTCAGGCGGTCCTAAGAATGAGTGTTTCGATTCCCAAAATACCTAAGACGCATAGAAGTCTCTTAGTCTTCCTCAAATTTTATTCTCAATGCCTACTCTCACCTTCAGATAACTTTTATTCACAAATAACTTGATGATAAAATCTGGGTAAAAGATGTACCCCCTTTTTGAATTGTCACAAATGTGTTGGGATAATATTTTTGAGCAATTAACTTCTATTCTTTTTTTCCTCCAATGTTTCCTCTTTCCCTTCCCTACATTCAAACAAAGAAAAGAGTTAAGAGCAAGGGTGAATTAAGGCAAAAAAACATAAAAGACTAAGAGTAGTCTGTCCTCGATTTTCAAAGGCCTAAGAACTTAACTAGAAAATATCTAGGGCAGAGACAAAGTACTTCGAAAAACAAAACAAAACAAAACAAAACAGGAAAGATGTGTGGAATACAGAGAAAGAAAACAAAGGAACTGATAAAACCAAACCAAAACAAACCCTAGAACTATGATTGTATAATTGAGGCTGTCAGGTGGGGAGGGAGAGTGAGGGTGTGTGCAAAGTGGGAAAGGGGCCAGATGGTCTATGGTAAAGGACTATGGATGCTTTAGTGGTGGGTGTGTTGTGGCAACAATATATCTAATCAAGTATGAGCCTATTCTCCTAAGTCATGTAAAAAGTTGTAAACCAATGTTAATTCCATTAAAAAAAAAGACAGGAAAGATTCTACATCTATCACCTCCAGTCATGATCCCCCTCCCCTACTCCCCCCCCGCCCCGATAAAGACCAGAAATAGTCCTCCTGGTTGATGATAATAGTAAAGATTTTTCAAGGTGTTGTAGGGCAGACCCTATAGGGCCACAACTCCTTGAGAGAATGCACACCTGTGATGAACTTAAGCAGATAAGAAAACAGGAAGTCCAGAGTCTCCTGTGTCCCCTTACCCCAAATCTTGACACAGAAGAGCAAAAATTTTCTTGTGTCCCACCCGCCCATCTCCATCAAGACTGACAAGAGAAAGGAAAGAAGAGAAAGGCAAGAAGAAGCTAAGAGAACCATGTGGCTACAAATAGGAGAATTTTGAACTATCTTGCCTCAGCTAATTCAAACTCTTAGTCATTTGACATGTGTTAACTCTTTCTTCCAGGGGAAAAAAAGTTGAGCCATTCTGTTGTATTCCCAAAGGATATGAGAACTGTGGAATTCTGTATTTATTATGAAAGCTGGGGAAAGGAGCAAGGTATTATAAACAAAGCCTTTGTATCTAATGGTAAGAATTTTATATACTTGAATATCGGTTTTCCATTGCCATATAACAAGTTACCCCCAAGTTTAATGGCTAAAAATTATAATAATTATTTTATATCTCATGTAATTCACATGGGCCAAGAATTTGGGAGTAGCTTAGCTACATTATTTTGGCTCAGGCTCTCTCATGAGTCAAAACGCCAGCTGAGACTGCACTCATCTACTGGCTTGACTGAGTCTGGAAGATTTACTTCCAAGATGGCTCACTCACATAACAAGCAAGTTCACTTTAGCTATTGACAAGAGGCCTCAATCCATTGCCTCCAGAGAGCTGCCTGAAGATCCTCATGTGGTGGCAGGCTTCCCCAAGACAGATTCAAGAGAAGGTAAGACTGAAACCACACTATCTTTTATGACCAAACTTCAAAATTGCACACTGTCATTCTTCCGAGATTCTACTGGTTATACAGGTCAAGCTTACTACTCATGGAAGGCAATTTTACATAAGCTCAAGAGCACCAGAAAGTGGGACTCAATAGATACAATCTTGGAGGGTGGATATACCATTGCTCTCTACTTTGTACTGCTTCCAGCAGAGAATAAAGAATGCTTGCCTTAAATGAGAAGGGAAACATTCTAATTAAATGACACCCCTGTCAATCATCTTAGATATAAAAAAAGAAGCACTGAGTTGGTTGCTTCTTTAAACTTGACTCTGAATGAACTTCTTTTTGTCGGTTTCCCAAAGACAAGGCATCGGGTGGGTATGTGAAGCTTATCCTTGCTGCTTAGACCAAAGGAATAAAAGTAAAATATCATTAAAAAGCATTGAGAGATCAATGTGAATAATATCTGTTTTTTCTTTTAATTTTCTTTTAATTTTTTTTTGTAGGGGGACATACAAAGGGCATTGCTATAAAAGTTTTTCTGACTAATGTCTGTTTCTTAAAATCTTGACTCTTCCCCTCTTTGCTTTATGAATATAGCCAAATAATTTAGAACCTGGCAAAGAGAAGAGAGTTTTTCCTGATCTTTGTCCAAGAGTTCCCAGCAGCAACTAGCATGTACCAATGACTAATTTCCCTACTCCAACCCCCATACCCTGGTATTGTATAAGCCCCCAAAACTGTACATTATCTAGGAAAGGTGAGAGGAACCTGAAATAGCACAATGAAGACTTGAGCTAAAATTAAGATGCAGAAAGACAATGTAGGTTATGTTTCTTTCATACATGTCCAGAATAGCCACTTCCCAAATTGCCGGATAAAAATTCAACCAATGCTTGAAGTAGAAACAAAAAAAATCACTAATTCTACAATTGGATAACTTAATCCATTTGGTCATTCCATTTAGTCAACTCAATTTTAAAAACAGTCTTCAAAGAAGGTTTTAAACAAAATTGTATAGAAGTCTTTATTAAAAACAGCAATAACAATTTAATAAATCATTTGTGTGCCAAGTACTATACTAGACACATTTTTTCATCTCACTTGTCTCCCCCAAAACTAAGAATTGGAGCCTCCCTGGTGGCGCAACAGGTTAAGTGCAGCGCTGTGGAGCTGTCGGGAGCTGCAGAGTGAGTTCGATGCCCAGCCAGGGAGTTTCCCACAGGGTGCAGCAGACCTCTCCTGTCTCTCCCGCTGCTCCCCTCAGCATTGTATTTTGGTCAATCTGCTGGTTCTGCTCCCCACTCTGTCTCTGGTGAACCCTCTCACCACCCCACACCCTGGCTTGCACCCCAGCTTGTATGCATAAATAAAATAAATCTTAAAAAACAAAACAAAACTAAGAATTGTGTATTTTTTTTCCAATTTTCAGATGAGAAATCTGAGCATCAGAATGGTTAATTAACTTATCCAAAGCCATTCAGCAGAGCCAGGGCAGAGCCAGAGTCAGGGCATTCCTGCCCCCTAACCTGTGTTCACTCCACTCAGCACCAAGTCTCCAAGAAAGCAGTCTCTGTTTCTAAACACCAGGTGAATTTAAAATATTTTGAGGAAAATATTTACAATAGAAACATCATATGTACAAACTGAGAGCAAAAATCACATCATTATCAATTCTAACAAATATCCACTATGCCCAAAGTATTTTAAGATTAAAAAAAAATCATATAGCTCCAACTTTGAGCAAATGGTACGGTAGCAGCAGCAAGAGGATATATCCAACATAAAAATGTACCTTTTCACACAGTTTTGTAGACTAGTAGTGACTGCATATTTGCTCAGACCAAACGACAGGGGGCCGGTCTGCTCATTAGCTGGCTCACCTAGGAGAAAACGGCACATAACTTCATCTTGTCATGTATTCCTTATCCACCATATTTCCATACGCTCATACAGTTGCAGCTTCAGAAGAAAAACTTAACTTTGAAGCCTTTGAACATTTTGTGCTTGTTAGCCCAGAGTCTCTTTAGACACGTTTTCAATAGAGAAACTGAGGCACAAGATTTCAACCCTTCCCAGACCGCACAGATGGAATCTGCTGAAGAATTTTGTTAATGATTTCAAGAACAGTACTTACATATTCTTCTAAAAGAGTCCTATGCCCAAAGTTTCTCAGTTTTTTGGAAAATGTAATAATTCATACAAAAATGTATTTTCATATTATTAAAACAAGACAAAGATTTAATACTTTAGTATGTTGACTTTGTAGTTAATATT
Source organism: Scalopus aquaticus (assembly GCA_004024925.1). Taxonomy (NCBI): domain Eukaryota; kingdom Metazoa; phylum Chordata; class Mammalia; order Eulipotyphla; family Talpidae; genus Scalopus; species Scalopus aquaticus. The sequence continues at coordinate 49,878 of PVIJ01009310.1, forward strand.
AATCTAGTCATGGCTATGTAATTACTATTTTACTTCTTCATTATATACAACTGTCTCACTGCTCAGAAATTTTGAAATGACTTTTTGAAAATTGAGGGAAGGGAGTGGCTGAAGGAAATACTTTTTATGTGGCTAGAGTTTAAATTTTCAGAAGATTTCCTTTTGTCTTGCTGTACCCTACTGGTAACATGTGGGCATTGGCGAGAAAACAAAAGTAATTGTACAATTATTATGAAACTCTGTAGTCAACAGTACTTTTAATTTTCCTATTATGTAGAGAAAATGATATAGTTTCCTCATCTCATGTAGTGTCTCCAAATTAAAGATAGATAAGAAAAATTTTTAGCATTAGCTCAATGTGTTCAAGATTTTCTTACTTTTGAGGATCAGATTGGCTTTGTAGTTTAAAGCCACAATCCTTCCCACAAAATAAGAAAAAAACTGAAATGCCTTCTGAGATAGAAAATAGTATTGTGAAGTGAGCTTTTTAGCAGTTTAGTATATTTATGTTTCAATTCATGACTTGAAAAATACCAAAAACAGACTTACTATTCAAAAATTCCACCATTAAAAAAAAAAAAAGGTCTTCTATTGCTACAAAAACTGAAAATCTTTTCATAGGATGACTTTCATCACTTTTCAAGAGACAACAGATAAGGTAGCACTTTAAATACTAATTTGCTAATTTTTCATTTATTTGAACTTTATAGAAAATTCTCATGATTCTTTCAGAAATGTACCACTACCTATGCATATGTGATTTTATTTTATTAGATTTGTCAGAACTTGCAACACAATCTGGAACTAAATTAGATAAAATTTTAATTTCCTTATTTAAAGTGCTTTCTCTACTTCTTATATTCAATAAAGGACCAATGCAAACAGAGCTGAGGGTTATATGAACCCCCTCCACACCCCAGGGAAGAATCCCAGGGTGTGCTTATTGGTTTTTCCCAACCACTTTCTTTATGGGTTCATTTCACATCGATCTCACACCTTGGAAAAATACAGGTCTGAAGGGTCACTTGAATGAGAGATTTTCCTCTTTATAACATGGAATAGAAATTGAGGGCTTTGATATTGTCATGGAAATGACTCTTTGTAAATACTGCTCAAAGGCCTATTTCAAGCCAGAATGAGCTGGAACAATGTTTTCTTTTTCTTTTCAAATTATGAGATTGGAGTATGGGTAGAGAGAAGCTCTGGTCAAGATGGTGGGAGGGAAGAAATGGGGAGGGGGGTGGGGATGAAGAGTGTGCCTGAAAGAATTCTCCTCACTTATGCTGGCAAATTGCAAAGCAAGGCTTTGTTCCAAAAAGATGTTTGTCTTTTCCCTCAGGTGCACAAATACACAGCCTGTTGAGAACTGGTGATGAAAGGTAGGGAAAATAAGAAAGAAGACATGGAACAGATCATTTGACTGTGACTCTGCTAGTATATAAAAGGTGAGCCTTATGCTGGAAATTATGGCACACACAGACATTTCAAAAATCTACTTTTCACAGTAATAATGGATTTTTACAAGTAGGACTTGAGAAATAAATGTTTCAGCAAATAGATACCTAATTAAGCCACTGTTTATTTTGATATTTGTATCATGTAAAGCTTAATTTCTTCTAGCAAGTACAAAGAAATAAAATGTTTGGTTCATTTTATTAAAAAAAATAAAAAATTGACTCAGACAGGGATGTGATAAAGAGCTGTTTCTTGAAAAAATACCCTCCTGCTGAGACTATTAAACTGAATTTCAGGGTTTTTGATCTCAACATGATCTTAATTTCTAGCCCTCTTAGTTATTTTATAAAAATAAAAATGCAAGCATCTTTCCTACTTCAGACAAATCAAACGTTTTCAGAGAAATAAATTTAGAGAAAAATCCTGGTGTTGTTAAGTTCTGAGGACAATTGAAAGCTAATGATATAGGTAACTGGTGCAAAACGTGGCATTTTCTAAGTCACAGCACAGTCCATATCCTGCCCTTCACATTAGCAGCCCATCCTTTTATAAAACACTCCAATCAAGTCTTTTAATATTTGTCTTTTGCATCCCAGAGAGCAAGTGAAGGTAGAACTGTTGTTTCCAGCACTCACCCATCAACCCCTCCTTAATCATTGAGAGAGAGGTGATGTCTGACCACTACTAAGCAGGTTTGGGAAATATTTCTGGAAGTTAACTATCTTGTGGCTCCAAAAGGTATTTAAAGCATGTTAGATTTAGAGATAATGAACTGTTAAAACTGAATGTTAACACAGGGAATTTCATTTTAAAGTAGCCCAGCTTAATGGAATGAGTATCTAAATTAATTTGAATTCCATTACCTTAATTTTGCAGAAGTGTCACCTTAATGCCTCGGAGCAATTCATATTATAGTGAGTTGATAGTTCTCAGCCTCTTAGGTGAGAGCTCTTTGTTTCTGTTTTCCAACAAAATCAGCAACTGTCTTTTCAGCCTCACTCTGTGATTCAGTTGTGTCCACCCCAGCGGAAGAATAGAGTGATTTGCTATTCTTGATATTCACAGACATGCCTTCCATTTAGAGACACATTCATAAATGTTTGAAAAGTGTGCTTTTAACATTAATCAAGAAATTACATAAAATGAACTGAGTATAACCACTATTGAAGATTAATATTTAATACATAGCACTTGTAAAGAAAACATGATTTCATCTTCACCAGGTCTAAGAACAAAGCACTGAGTAATTCACATGCAAAAACAAAACAAAACAAAACAAAAATATTGCTCCTGTTTTCCAGGATAGGAATTAAGGCAAAGAAAGAAAAAGAGCTAGATAGACAGATTCGGATTTAAATTCAGGAAGCACTCAAATCCTACATATTTTTGAAGCTGATTAAATTCCTCTCTATTTTAAAAGAGAGCAGTCATTTCTCAACAGCCTCAAGCAAAGAACTTAAGAAAAGGTGGGAAAATGGGGCCTTTTAAGAAAGCTAATCTTGTAATCAGAATTAATGGGAATTCCCCATGTACGAAAGACTCAAATATATTCTCCAGTGCCAAAGACCTTGAGCTTAATTCTCTTAAACAATGAAACCTGAAACCAGGATAGATCTTAAATTTGTATTATTCTTTTCAGTACAGCTTTTTCAGTAGTACTTTTCTCTTAGTTATCTATTTTTCTTTATAGCACTTATTGATATCTGCCATAGTACACATTTATCTCTTTCTTATTTATTATCTTTCTCCTCCTACTAAAATGTAAAGTCTGTAAAAGCAGAGACTTTAGTCGGCATTGTTCACGCTTACATCTCCAGCACCTGAAACAGTGCTTGGTACATAGCAGACAATGGGTATTTGTTAATCAATGAGGTAAATAAATGGTTAAGTATCATTTTTTGGAGACTCGAAACCCCTGGGGGAAAAAAAGCAGACATATATATTTCCCCCCTCTTTACAGATGAGAAAACCAAGTTTGAAATTCAAATTGTTTATGATGATATAGCAGTTAACTGGGGTCAGAGCTCTGAGTAGAAAGGTTTCCTGATTTCTAATTCCAGGTCTCTTCTAGTATTAACTTTGCTGACTTGTGCAAGGGACTAGATGAGGTGGTCAAAATACACTGCCATCAAAATCAGTCCATTTGCACTTTCCATGAAGGGTCACAGAAAGCAAAAAACTAAGTTCATTCCTTCTCTGAAACTAAAGCTGTCAACCTTTCTCAGTCCCGCCCCCCCCATCTTTGCAGAGTTTTCTATATTAAATAGCCCTGCTAAGGTGGTTCTTGTTTCATCGCCCACTCATTTATCATTTCTCTCCTGGTATCTTTGCTTCTAACCTATGTAATTATTATGGCCTACAGATATAACTTATTGAGTCTTTTTATTTATTTATTTATTTATTTATTTATTTATTTATTTATTAAGATTTATTTATTTATACATACAAGCTGGGGTACAGGCCAGAAGTGTGGGGCGTCGAGAGGGTTCACCAGAGACAGCAGGGAGCAGAACAGACAGATCAGAAATACACTGCTGAGGGGAGCAGTGGGCTAGGCAGGAGAGGTCTGCTGCACCATGTGGGATTCTCCCGGCTGGGCTTCGAACTCGCATCCACGGCTGCCAACAGCTCCACAGCGCAGCGCTTAACCACTATGCCACCAGGGAGGCCCAACTTATTGAGTCTTTTTATTTTTAATGCAAAGCGAGACATTTTCTGTTTGTCTATTCACCATGAGGAAGTTGCAGATCAGGCTCCAAGCTCCAAAACCCAGGTTCTTTCCTCTCCACCAGACTTCCCCTAGGAAAGACCTGGCACATTAGAGGCAGCCTCAAACGAGACCACAGTTACCCTTGCAAAGGAGACTCAGTAACAGCTTAACCCCATTCTGGTTCGGTGCAGTGCTACTGTGGAATAGGGGTGCTACCTGGGCAATTGGAATCGTGCTTATTGGCACCTCAGCATCTGTCAGTTTAAGGGTGCCTAAAAATACTGTAGTGTTAGCTTTGGGATTGGAATGAGAAAGATGCCACTAGTTACTCTGAGAGGATTCATTATCTGGTGGGCAACTTCATCTTTCACCTCTCCTTCACCAGCTATACCAAAAACATTTTTGTGAGAATATTGCCTTTCCTTTGATTTATACCCCCTTCTCTTTCTTTCCTTTTCTTCTTAGTGAAACGCTACATTTGTGCCTTGTAGAGACAGTAGTAAGCAGCTGCAGGTGACTCCTTGCAAGTCTTGTGTCCCTCCCATAAGTCAGTACAAATGTAACCTGGTGACTTCATTGGATTCAAAATGGTGCTATCTAAACCAAGGTGGGGGGGTGGTGGTGGTGGAGGTTGCAGAGATGTCAATAGTCAGCTTTCTGTCACTGAGGATGCTCAGACCATGAAAGTAAATTCTTTTTCTGATACGAACATTTTGTAAAGTCACTTGAGAAGGAGCTAAGTTAAATTAATACAGGTTCACTAGGAGATTCACGATACTCCACAAGCAAGCGACCCTTGCTGGCCTAAAGCCAAGTTCTGGGCTCTGATGGGTTTCTGCCCATCACATGAGAGCTTCAGCAGAAAATCCTATGGCAGGGCTGGGTCAGGATATTTCTGACAATTGTTAAATACTGCACATCATGTTGAGTGTTTGTCAAAACAAGAGGGAAATGATGCTGATATGCCACATGCATCTGAATAAGCAGAATAAGCCCTAGCAGTCTAAGTATCAGGGAGAGAGAGCTTGGATCCCTCTTGGGAATGAATCCATGTAACCACTACTAAGATGATCGGAGTTTCTGCATCTCCAGATGTAGCGCCAGTAAGGCACAGTACAGGTCTGATCCAGGCAGACGGGTAAAGGAGGCATCCTGGAACCCTCGGTGGCTTTTTCAGGCTTTTGGTGATCTTTTGTGTGAGGCAACCAGGTACAGGGAAGGAAGGGGGGCCGGGGGGGCAGGAGGCTGGTAGGCCTCCTAGCCCCTGGCAAACCTTCACTCTTTCTGGGCTCTCTGGTGTTCTCTCATGGTCTCTCTGCTGCACCCCACTGCACGGTCCTCTGCCACCACAATCTGTCCTCTGCTGCCGCTGCTGTTGCTCCCCACTGTACTTATATCCTTGGCCTCCAGGCCCAGGTGCACCCACTCATGCATGCCCACACCTTACTTTAGGTGCTGCCATCAGGCATGTGTGTAGGTTCGCAGGGGCCTATCATTAATGGGAGGGTCGAAAAAGCTGATAACCTATTTAACCTACACCAGATAATCAAAATAACTAAGGAAACCTAAGTCCTATATTGCTTGAATATAAGGCGAAGAATCACTTTATATTTGAAAAGCTCTGGTTTAGGGAAAACCAGTTAACCCATGAAGACCTAAATGAACGCTAACTAAATTGATTGTGGAGGTCAAGCTGATGAAACCTACATATATATATATATTTAAAAAACTTTGGAAACCAGGCCCCCTTCCCTAGATATCCTGATTTAATTGCTTAATTATGAGATATTGGAAGCAATTTTTTTCTTAAGGTCCTGCAGGTGATTCTAAGGTGGAGCAGCCAAGCAGTAATTTGATAAAGTTAGCAATTTTTAAAAATAGCACATTTAGTAGATATTCCTAAGGTTATAATAAACTCACAATAACAAGGATTGGGCTTCACTATTAGACCTTAATAGGTGACTGCTTTAAATGGATTTTTAAAAATATAATGGGTGGTTAAGTTGTTGTGATTATGAGTATGTATCTACAAGAGTCATGGAAAATAAAAACTTTTCCTACTATTATAATAGTGGGGAATTGAATTTCCAATGACAGAATTTAGGGACGCCTCACAGTTGTTCATGTCCTGCACTGCACAACTCCCAGAGGTTGTAAATCATACATTTGCAATACAGTGGGTAAATAGGGGCCTAGCTATTAGTCAGGCTTTTATCATATTTATACATGTATGGTAAGATGTTACCCTCACCATTTTGTACAGAAATTGTAGTGGAAGTGACTTTTTTTACTCAGCAAAGTAACTGAGTTTTGCCTCTCAGTTAACATAGAATAAAATAAAATGTTCGGATCCTGAAGCTGTAACAGAGTTGCTATGGTGGACATATGTGCTTTACAGCCATCCAGCAGCCATTTTTCTTATGTCTTTTATTATACACCTTCCCTGTATTAGTGAGTATTCTTCAGAGAAACAAAGCCAATGGGAGATACAAACCTAGATACAGACATAGACACAGATACAGATATAGGTATATAGCTGTATGGGAGGAGATTTACTATAGGAATTGACTGATGGAGGTTGAAGAGTCCTACAGCCTGCCACTGCAGCTAGAGCACTAGCAAAGCTGATGGTGTAATTCAATGTGAGGCTGAAGACCTGAGAACCAAAGGTGCTGACAGCATAAGTCCTGGCTTAAGTGCCAAGGTGCAAGAACCAAGAGCACCGATGGGGAAGGCTGAAGGGAAGAGACGAGGTGTGTCTCATTTCAATAAAAGAGGGCACATTTGCCCTTCCACCAGCTTTTTGTCTATTCAGGTATTCAATGAATTGAATGACACTCATTTGTATTAATGAGGGTGATCTTTAGTCTACTGATTCTAATTCTAATCTCTTCCACAGATATCCTCACAGATACACGTAAAAATATTGTTACACTAGCTGTCTGAGCATCTCTTAACCCAGTCAAGTTGATACAAAAAAAAATAACTATCATACTCTTCTTACATAGTTTTTTCTAGAGAAATCCATTCTAAGTGACCTCTACGTGGCTGGCCTGGCCCCCATCTCCCATACCAGCTTCACTCATGACTAGCTCTGGTCAGCCTTCCCACAAGACAGTGATTGGTTGAATGATGGACTTGTGACTCAAGCTGGGCTTTTCAGAGTGTTACCAGATTTCTGCCTGCCCTCTGGAAAAGATGGTCTCTTTCCATGAAGGTTATAAAGCTAATACAATGTGTAATGGGTTATACGGTAGAGGCTGTTACTTGTTCTCCAATATCTGTTCTCTGTTTTTTCCACAATAATAAAAGTTGAGTTAGGCAAATTGTTTTATAGAATAAAGTCTACATTTTCAACTTCCCTTGCAGTTATATATAATCACCTCAACACACAGTACATAGTGAAAATATCATATAAGAGCTTTCTGGAATCTTTCTGTAAGAGACAGTTGCTTTGTATCCTCCATCATTATTTTCTCCCTTCTTGCATCTTGCTGCTTAGAGTATGGATGTTAGGACTGGAGCTCGATCTTTCGATCTTAGACGTTGGGCAATGCCCCTACTCCAGGGTTAGTAGTTCACAAAACTGTGAGGATGGGACCCTGAAGACTTCATGTAGGGTTGTTGGCTTAGCAGTCCTAGACGATTTACATACAGCCCCAGCTGTAAGACAGAAATAAACTATCTTGTTTCAACCATTTTTATTTTATTTTCTGTTACTTGAAGCTGTAATTAACTGTAATTAATCTTAGTTAATTCAGGTTGCCTTCATCAGCATGTCAGCACAAGGAGAGAGGTTACCTAAGAATGAAGACAAAACAGAGGAAAGTGGAACAGAAAAGAAAAAGAGAGAATTGTGTTGATATAATTCAAGTCACTGGATCTAGCCATGCTTGAAGTCATGCTACCTTTTTCAATTTTTAAGTTCTATAAGTTAACATATTTACTTTTTGCTTGCTATTTTAAGTTGAGTTTCTGGGGCTTTTTTTCCTGAAAAAAAAAAAAGTGCAAATGGATCTAGCAATTTGAGGAATATGCTCTCAAAAATATATATGACATCATTTTGATTAATAATAGAATGTAGATTTCTGAGTAGGAATCTATTTAGATCTTCAGATTCTCAATGAACTGAGAGAGCTAAGCTGACATCTAGATTACATTAGAATGATTCCTTTACCATTGGTGTGATAATGTTATTATTTTAAAATATTACACAGAACTAGAATGGCCTATAAAAGCTAAGACATTTCTGTGAAAGACAGTAGTTTAGGAAGAGTCATCTGATTTTAAAGTACAGAAGGAACTGGAATGACTTAGAAGGCTAGCACTGGAAGCAGAAAACCAGTTATATGTAGGAATTGAGATGATGGGGGCCTAGTGACAGAATGAATAAGTAGGAAGAAAGGGGCAACACTTTTTTAAAATTCTGATTTCTATCTTTAACACATTTCTTCTTTGCTGGTGCTTTATGTTATTAAAATGCTTTGCAGTTTGTGAGTATTTTTACATGTTACTCATGTGAACATTAACATCAATCCTTTGAAGCAGACAAAGCAAGAACCAGTTTTACCATTTTACAGAAGTAAAAGCTGATGGTTAGTGTCATCATGGATTTTGCCCAAAGTCACATGGATGTCAGAGCAGGGGCCAGAAGTCAAATTTTCTGATTATCAGTCTAATGTGGATATACTGGGTCTCTCTGAACAGAGTTCCACCTATAAAAAAAAAGTTTTCAGCAACTTCATTCAGTTTTGTTTGTGAATTCTACTTCATTGCTCATTGTTTTCTTCTTACTCATGACTTCTTCTGAACAGGGATGTGGGCTAAAAGACAAGTTTATCCTGAGATGAATCATCTTTATTAATGGAGTACTAGAATCAAGGAGAGTGTGTGTGGATCAGAGAAGAGAGGAACTATCAAACAATGATGGAAAACACAACCTTGAGTCCCATAGAATGGATTTATGTTAATTTTTTAAAAGTTTCCTGTGTTCAATGACTCCTTCAATATGAGATCACCTCTCATTCACAATTGCACCCGTAGCTCTGATAATTTTAATAATTTAACATTTCAAGGACCATGGGAAGAGAAAGAAAATTGCTTTTAGACACTCTTACTCAAGCAAACGGAAATGGCTTCTGAACCACAGAAAACAAATAAACATGCCTTTCCCTGGAACTTCACTAGTATTTGTCTGTTGTCTGGCACTAAGAGATGTGCTTTAAAATAATGGTACAGTGTGTGCCTGGAGATTCTGAATGTCAATGGGGCTATTTAAACTCCAGAAGAAGATGATGTTGACTATGTCTAGGACCACTGAACTTGGATGAACTTCCAAATGTTGGGTGTGAAACCACCTGCTAAATGTCTTTCCATCCAGCAAAATGAAATGCTAAATCCCAAATGGCCAACTAAGCTTTCACAGCTTCCAAAGAAGCATGCTTTATTATTGCTCAAAATATAGTAATACTTACTCTTTAAATAGCTGTGGTGTATGACAGCCATCATAATACTGAAGCTTAGCACCCTGGTGACATTATAAAGCCTTCTAAAGAACAGCACATTTTTTATTGTCATGTCCATTGACGTATCTTTCATCCCTTGCTTGTGAATTTAAAAATATGTACTTTGGAATTCTGTGGTATCCTACTGAATTCCTAAGGATCAATGTCAAACATAGTTAAATGGTTATCCTTTTTCATAATGTTATTCTTGGGCCTGGAAAGGAGTATCTTTTTAATAAAGGAAAGTTGGCAAGATGACTTCTTGCAGTGCAGTCCCGATTTGGCACAAAATATGAGGCTGTAGGGATACAAACATCTCATCTTCTGATCCTTACCTGGCAGAGATGCAAGAGGACACTTTCCCTGGCAACGCTCAGCGATCCGAGGCACAGGGGCTCTCAGGTGTCTGGGCTGACCCTTGCTCAGATGGTAGGAATCCAAAGTAAAGCAATGCGACCTGGCCAACAGGATCCTGGAACAAAGCGTACGATTTCTTCCATCCCTATGGAGCTCCTCTTGGAAGTCCTCAGGCATGAAGTGTTTCCAGATATTTGACAGAAAACAAAAAGCTACACGCTTCAACTTTCTCTAGTTCAAAGAAACAGAATGTTGATGAGAAAATATGAGTATCATCTATAATTTTGCTATAGCAATGATGGCCATATAGATTTTAGTGTGCTTGTAATAATGATGTTAAATGTGGCTACTTATAAATTCATTGTAAAAACGTAACAATCATTTTTCCTAAGCTATAGATTATGAGATAGCGTGTATATACACACACATACATGTATACATGTGTACTGATGACACAAATACGATAAAAATGTGCACAAACATGTATGTGATATGTGTGCATTTTATACATACATGTGGTATGCTGAGCATGCTGGGCTCATTTTTATCATAAAAACACTCTTTGTTTTCTGTCTTCTGCTGTTCTGTTTAGTCAGGGGACATTTCCTTCTGCCCCTAAATGGAAACATAAGCAATCCCATGCCTTTTTTGAATGCACTCAGGATATATAAAATCCTACAATCACTTTAAGTTGTTAAATACAATCTTGATTCAGAACTAGAACTACCAGTTCAACATGTGAATCGTGTGGTAGAAGCTAGGATATTCTCCCCCACCTTGCTCCCAATCAATTTACTAGTTTGCATATCTCGCAGCTTCTAAAGGTTGTCTATAAATGACTTTCAGAAAATTCTCTCAGGACAGTTGCTCTTAGTTGACAGGTGCCATCTTGCCTGAAGTCATGGCTATCACCAAATACATAGCAAGGACTGGCTATAAAGGTACAGGACCACAGTCCCAGTCCAAGAGGGGCTGTTTTGTTGTACGACTTACATTCATTTCCCTCATAATTCAGGCCCAAGCTAGATTGAACCTGTTCTGCTTATCTTCTTTCCTTCTTCTTAAACTTAGTGACATTTTCTGAAGAGCATGCCCCAAAAACATGTTTGCCATTGAATTCTATATACTCAGACTCTGCTTCTAGAGAAGCCAATCCAAGACAAAACAGGATTGAAAATATCTGTCTTTTCATTTGAAGTTAGGATTCCCACTTTCTACTCAAAGCAGAGCTATCTATAGGAAGATCAACAGCCTTGAGAGAAAGGAAAGTGAGTAATTTCTTGTTATATTTCCTTCTCATCACCACTCCACTCATCGTCATCTGACTGTTATTAACAAATAATTTTCCTGCATCTCTTGAAATGATTATAGGATTTTATTCTTAAGGCTACAAATATAATTCATTGAGATTTTCTGATATTGAACCATCCTTATGCTTCTGGTGCGGGGGTGGATAATTTACTTAATCATTATGCCTTGGAGATTTTGAGGCTATATTGTTAGGACATACATCACTTCAGTCTCTACTTCTCTCTCCCCCATGCTAATATAATTTATAATTTTTGTTTTGAAATACTAAGAAGGTTGTTGTTTATTATTTTTCCTTTTTGGCCCTGATAATATTTTCAAGAAGATAAACTTCAGTACATTTATTTAGTCATCCCTATTTTCCACATTTTTGGCTTCATCTCCTAGAATTATTTTTCTTCTTGCTGGAGTATTTCTAAGAGTGTTTACAAAGTGGTTCTCTGTGTGGCAAACTTGGCATAACTGAGAATGTTTCCATTGGATCCTCTATGATATTGTTGAAATGTGTGTGTGTGTGTGTGTGTGCGCGCGCGCGTGTGCGCGCGTGCGTACATACGTGCGTCCTCTAAGTAGTACGTACTCAAAAGTAAATTTGAGGGTCTCATTCTTGGAGTCCCCCCACTGTAATGATATACTTTCTAATTGATCTCTTTAGTATTCCACAGCCTTTGATCCAACACCCATAATCTCTTACTGCTGGGGTCTCCTTGCCTACAGCAAAGCTCTCAGGGCAGGTTCCTTGAAGACAATACAAGTCCGGATTCTGTACCTTTGCTCTTCCAAATTGTCAGTTCCTCCTACTTACTGATGTCTCCTCTCACCAGGACCTTCTGAGTATCTTGTGCCCACCTCTCTTAGTCAAGAAGAAGGTATTGAATACACATCAGCTTCTTCCAAATACTCTTTCACTGCTACTCCACTCTAGTGTTGGAAAGGGACTCTGAAGTTCTATGGCTCAGGAAGACTTCACCCAGCCTCCCACTTACAAATCTCCTCAGTGGTTACTCGAACGCATACCCAGTTAGAAAACTTCACCTTGACTCTTCACCTTGATGATGTTTTTGAGTCTGCCTTTCCTATTTCTAGTGTTCTCTTATGGAGGATCAGAAATTAGATGGTTCTAACTTTTCAAGTGCGTTATTAGAAAATGGGAGATAATGGAGGAATCCCTTCAAATTTCTGAGGGAAAATGGTTTTAATCTACACTTTTATAACTAAGTTATAGATATAATAGAGATATTTTCCAGACATAGATGGTCCCCAAGAGCTTACCTCACATGTACTTTCTTCCAAAGCTACTAATCGGTATGTTCCACAGAATTAAGGGAATTAAGCCAAAAGAGAAGAATGGTGTCCAAAAAAGAAGCAGTTTAATTCAAGAGGAAAGTGAAGGGAATTCCCAGAGTAATGGTAGAGAGATCTCAAGACAACAGTAATTCATCTGCTAGACAACTCATCCAGATTGGAGGTCAGAGGCATTGGGACAGATTGCTTCAAAACCATATTGCCATATTGTCAGAAAACGGAAGTGTTTGAACATGAGAGGAGGTTTATATAAATAAGAGAAAGGTTGGAGGACATTAACAGTAAAAATAGAAAATGAAGATATAAGACAAAAAACCGAAGGAGAAACTAAGAAAACACATGCCAAAAGGGAAAACTAATTAAACTACAGTACCTGAATCATTTGTAAATAGTGCAAATAATGAAAATAATTTATCTTAAATATTTATTAAAGCAAAATTATAATACCATTTTAGAAGAATGGAAACAGGAAAAAAACCCCTCTTTTCCTAAAGTTTAGAGTCAAAGAATAATGCCCCTAAATAACAATGTAAGAACTGGTAACACAAAGTATATTATTAGGAAATAAAAGTCCTTTTCTAAAGTTCATAAATGCTGGCAGAGTAACATAATGTTAGTATCCAGGGTGAGCTAAATGGTGAGAGGTGTAATAATAGCAAGGAGCTTCTATTTTGCATTTTTAAAAAAATAGCCTGACAAGTTCTTAAATATTTACCTTTTATACATATATAAAATTTGATATAAAATAAAAATTAACTTTAAAAAGTCAACATTTAATATATGGATTATTCCATAAATGGCATTGGGACAATTGATTATAATTAGAAAAAATAAAAGTAGATCTTCACCTCTCATCAGCCACAAAAATAAGTTCCAAATGAATATAAGCCATACATATGCATGAAATACAAAATATTAAGCCTTTAGAAAAAAATACAGGTGAGTAACTTTATGACATTAGGCTAAGACAGATTCCTTAAAAGGTAGAGTAGTGTAAATGGTAAGTGAAAATATTGGTAATTACATATTGTACATCACAATCAAGATCTCCTATACCACAAAAGAGTACCATAAGCAAAACTGAGACAAGTCACAGATTAGAAGATATTTTCAGAGCATATCATTTCTATACTATCTAACATAGATATGGAATTCCTACAATAAGAAGGAAAATGCAAAAAGTTTAACAAAAGAAAATATAAGCCCTATAATGTAGGAAGACAGGTTATTCAAGAAGAGAGCTCAATGACCAGTAAGTACATATATGAATAAACTCATTAGTGATTAAGACACTGAGATTCATTACATGCCAGTGGAGTTGGAGGGAAGAAATATAAAAGCTGCTAACACATATTATTGGAGATATATGGGGGAAGAGAGTTTGTGTATATTGCTTGCAGGAGAGTAAATTCATACAACAATTTTGGAATGCAATGTATCAATACTTAGGTTCATAAAAAAGGAATGGATGAATAAACAGTGGTTTATTCACACAGTGGAATACTATGCAGTTGAAAAAACAAATGAACTAGAGCTACACAGACAAATTTCAAAAACATTACTGTAGGGACAGGACCACCATGAAGTTGCAAAATGATTCCATATTTGTGAGGTTTTAAAATACAACATAATCGTATATAGACTTGTGGACATGTACATATAAAGTGAAAGTCTGAAAATTTTCATGGGAAAGTTTCCCAACAAAATTAGGATCGTGGTGACTCCTGAGAGAGAGCAGGAGGGTAAAGAGATGAGAAAAGAACAGTATTAGACACATCACATTGCTTGGTTACTAACACCCAAACAAAACTGATCTGAAGTGAATAAAAAGAAGGGTATCATTTCTTAAATCTGGGGAAGTGGATAGGTGGCTATCTGTTATATTTATTTTTTGTATATTTAAATCTTGAGCAGCAGCGACATAGGGATACGTGCCCACTGATCATTGGAAAGTCAGGCCTGCTTCTGGTCTCCATTAAAGCCGCAGTTGTCACTCTTGACTAAATCTCTTAACATCATTCAATCCATTATCTTTAGATGGAAGGTATTAACATTTTGTGCTTCCTGGTTCAGTATTTTAAGATGACCAAATGAAATTATATATATATATTATATATATATATAATATATATAACATATATATTATATATATTTATGTATTTTATATATGAAATTATATATACGTATTTATCAATAATGTGTATGTATGTATATATATAAAGTGACTTTGAAAACAAGAGTCAAATAATCAAAGAATTCTTAGTTTGCATGTTGACATGTAAAAAATGAATATTTATAAAAAATGATGCTAATTTAGGGGACTGATATCAGCATATGTATATCTTTACCATGGTTTTACATTCATGTTTTGCTGTAAGTCTGTTTGCAGAATTATAGTAATGATTTCATCCTGCCCTTGGTGGCTTGACAAGGAGAGGGAGAGAATTGTATCCCATTATTCCCTCCGACTCTAGTCACTAAAAACCTTTAAGAATTTCAGAGTTAAAACACAAAGATCTAAAAATCACAAAAGCAAAAACCAAAAAAAAAAAAAAAAACCAAAGATATACCAGCAACAGGGGAAAACATATTGCTTATTTTAGGAAATGCCAGTTTAGTTAACTGAGAGGTACTCCTCTCAATTGTGCTCTTCTTGATAAATGAACTCTCTTCGAAAACATTTGTTAGATAGAAGCAATTAAGGCTGAAGCTCTATCCTCTCTCCACTAATTAATTACAGCAAATGAGCCTGTAATGTGCATCATAACAACTTAATAAGCTGGGCCAAACTATTTCAGATTCTGCCATGCTAGTATTTCATCATTGCTGGGCTTTTCAAATTAAGTAAGTAATACATGAACATAAATAGCATTTGAATTACCTGTGTCCTTCAAAATAAATTTCTTATTGACAATTTCTTATTGAGCAGATGTGCTATTCATATGGAAGGATTGAGAGCAAAGAATAACACAGCAGAGGTGAGGACAGGGAAAAGAGGAAGAGACAGGTGAAATATGAGGCTCCACAAATTCTCATTTTCAACAATATAATATCTATCATTTATATAGTTGGTCATGCTGGCCAACTGGCCACCATTCTAACAGGTCCTTCACATTTGTCATTATTTGTTGGACCTGCACAGTGGAGCACTGGCCTCTCTTTTTTGACACCATTGGTTTCTTTACCCATTTTTGCCTTAAATGTCTAACTGAACCTGGATCAAAGTGTGACTAATACAAGCTCTTCAGTAAAGTCTCTGCTTTTAATGAAACTTTAAAGGCAATTAGTGACTCATTGAGTCAATGAATAGACTTTGTACATCTGGGGATGAGTTAAAATGTGGCTTATTGTCAATGAAAGAGCTAAGGGCCCAAGTCCAACTATGAATTATCTCAGAGACAATTATGTGAAACTTTAAAGCCCTGGTGTGTGTGTGTGTGTGTGTGTGTGTGTGTGTGTGTGTGTGTGTGTGTGTGTGTTTTAAAGTCAATGTGTTTTCCAGTTAGTAACATCTGCTAGCACATCAAGGTGTTTATTGACTAACTTCAGCATAAGTTAAGCAGATCTTTATCTCTCCCTCCTTCTAGCACAAAGAACTCATTGCCATGAGGTACACCAGGCATTTCCAGAAGGAAAAGAGAAGAGGGAGTGATCAGAGGTCAAAGAGAGGCCTGTCAGGTAACCTTTTCTGTGGACTCTTCTTTCTTATTTTTCATTTGTGTCAAGTTCCTTGTCTATTATTTGTATCAAGTACCAAGAGCATATAACTGGGGATTTCCACTCTAGAATGGAAAATACAGTGGAATAATTCTCTCAAAATACTTCTGAAACAAGAGCTGTTTAGAGACAGAGTGGAATGTGCTGGTTTGACAGAATAAAAGAGATTTTAGAGGCAAAGAGAGCATCAGGGAGGAAGAATTAATCAACTCCCTTCCTTTTTGTTTGTTGTCATGCCCATCATCTCTAGAAGATAATGGTGAACACACACACACACACACAACCCATGTTCTGGGCAAATAAATTTGTCCTATGTTAGGGCAAATTTAATAATTTGCCCTAATAATTTCTGACAGTTGTCAGAACTGTATTTGAATACATTATTAATATCTGTTCCAAAATACATTTTACCTTCAAATTTTTGATGATCCTGGCATAACAAATAAGTGTGCATTTCAGGAACAATGCTTTAAGTAAATTTTTTTTGACATTATCAAGATTGCACTGTAAATCTGGAGTTCTAACTCATTCTTTTCATAACTTCCCTTCCATCTCCTCCTCTTTCCTATGCAGGATCTATTTGATCAAGTTCTAACATCTGAGATGATAAAAATTTAATTTTTCCATTCTTGCTGTACTTCTCTGAGTTTTGAAGATTAGGGTTATGGAATGGGCTTTTAAAAATATAACCAGTGGTCAGACATAACCAAACCATTAACAAATCCTAGAATCTGACTCTGAAATTGAGGCTACAAGATGGGAGGAGGGTGGAGGGGACCCTCTCCTAAGTTTACATGTATTTTTTTTAATTGAGTTAACACTGGTTTATAACACTATATGTGATTAAAGTCATAAGATCACACATCCTATGATGCATGCCACTACTCTACACCCATCACCAAGGCACCCTCAATCTACCACCACAGTTTGTTGTGCCTCCTCCCTCATTGTTAAGTCCCCCATCCTCCTCCCCATCTTGTAGACTGAATTTCAGTCAGATTCTAGGATTTGTTATTGGTTTGGTTACATTTGACCGCTGGTCATATTTTTAAAAGTCCATTCCATGTTTAGCAGTTTGAGGAATCGCCATACGACCCAGCAATACCACTTTTGGGAATTTACCCAAAGGACACAAAAACACTAATCCAAAAGGATACATGCACCCGTATGTTCACTGCGGCACTATTCACAATAGCAAAGGTATGGAAGCAACCCAGATGTCCAAAAATAGATGATTGTATACAGAAGATGTGGTACATATACACAATGGAATACTATTCAGCATGGAAAGAAGATAAACACATGCAATTTGCAGCGACATGGATGAAATTAGAGGGAATCATGTTCAGTGAAATAAGCCAGAAAGAAAAAGAAAAATATCGAATGGTTTCACTTATAACAGGACTATAGGGAGGCCGGGTGGGAGAGAGACACTCAGCGGTGGGGGGGGGGG